>CAUHTR010000196.1:0-171709 GCA_959609185.1 Schmidtea polychroa
AATAAAATTAAATTTAGACAGATAAAGAAAATGAGGATTTTCGTTTTAGGTAGAATAAAAATGAAATTTATTGTTTACAGTTCTACCTGTTTGATTGGGAGAATTGGTAGAACTAGGAATGTCTAAAAGACATACACAACTTTGTTTATTTATCGCTGCATGTTACTTGGCTACGTAAAATGATGCCTACCAGAAATAACAATAAAATATTCATGGCAACTTCTATATGCAAATAACAACAAATCTCTTGTGATTGAAATTATTTTGATATCCTTTTATTTTTTTCCATTATTTCATTTTTCGAGGTGAGAAATATTTCAAATATAAATCTTATAGAATCCTGAAAGTTTCTAATGTTAGATTTGTGTTTTCAAAAATAAATACAATCTCTTTTTTTTCGGTTTTTTGATAATGATGTGTGATATAATTTCAATCCAACTAAGAGGTTCGGAACCCCTGGTTACATTTTACTGACAATGCATTATAAAAATGGTAAAATATTATAACAAAATAAATGATAGGAAGTCTGTAAAATATAAAAATTCAGACCACTATAATAAATAATTAGGTCACAGACACACATACTATATAGTTAAGTTCAATAGAAGTGCATGATTAACAAAGACGTGTGCAAGTTTTTAATTATAAACAAGAAATATTAGCTTAATGTGAATTGCAAATGATAATATATTGTAATGAAGCAACCGGAAAACAAAACAATGTTTTTATCTTTTTAAGATTGAAATGAAACTATGTAGCTTTGTCCAGATACTGCTATGCTACTGGATAATAATGATAATAATAATACTAATACTAATACTAATAATAATAATAATAATAATAATAATAATAATAATAATAATAATAATAATAATATTAGATTAGATTAATCGTATTAGATTAATCGTATTGAATGAAATTATCTAATAATAATAGTATGTAGTATTATAAGAATTTCTTTTTTTCAATTTTCACCAGTGATTTCTTTTCAATTGACATTGTATTAATTAAAAGGTTTGACTAGGAATCAGTACACCAAACACCACTGAGATACATTCTCTATAGTGGTGGTTGGCGTGTAAAGCAATTCACTCACTGTATTTACCAATTGGCTGTAATTACCAATTAATCATCATCAATTTGAATATGAATTTGATAATGTTTTTTGGAAATTTATTTTAGCCATTTTAGAAATGGCTTTCAGATAAGATATTTAATTTTAAGTAAAGTTTAAGTCTTGAATTTTGATCCATATAGATATGAGATCATTATTCAAGTTCTTAAATATTACTTTTAATCAACAATATAATTATAAATTATTTTTAATTAATTTTCAGGCTTTTTTAGGAATTTTATGTCTTTTATTAAAGTATTTTGGAATTATTTCGAAAAAATATGAGTCCGATATATTTTTAATTATAATTAATTAAATAAATAAATCAATCAATGTATTTTTTCAAAACATTTTGGGAAAAATCGCTGATTAGAATAATTTTTTTAATATTTGCAATTTTTTTTCTGAGCTCAATATGAGGGGATTCTTAAAGGAAATCAAATCTGGAGTAAAAAGATTTTGAACCAAATTCATCTGCTCTTGATATTTTCATTAAAAATATAATTTAAAAAATTTTCAACGATCTTTTTTTTCTAAAAATTGTCTAAAATAGAATTATTATAGAAACGTATCTCATCGTTACAATTTTACGAATCAAAAGTTTGTATGTATTTTTTATTATGTGTTGTGCTTGTGTGCATTTTTTAATTTTCCTTCCACTTTTCAGATTTCTATAATATAAGATGTATCTCATTGAGCTATAAATGAGAACATCAGCGTGAAATCAAAGTAAGTATGTATGTTTCTATAATGTAAGATTATTGATTTTTTTGTTATATTATAGGAAATGCATCTCAGTGGTGTTTGGTGTAAAGATATCGATGATTTTTTGAAATTCACGAATTTTGGCTTTGCCTTTTTCAAGTAATTTTGATAGTAGTGATAATAATAATAAAGACATTGTAACAGATATGCAATCTATATCCAATATTTTACGAATTTTATAATATCAAAAATATTGATTTTCATAATAAAGATGATAATAATGATTTATATAGTAATAATTTATATTTATTTATCAGGTTTATTATATCCTCGACATTGTATAAGGAATCGGGCATAATTGATCAAGCCATAAACTTATGGGAACATATTACTGTATTAGGTTCAATTGCATCGAATTTTTCATCTGTGCTTAAAACAAAGCCGGAGAGTTTTAAAAATTAAGGAAATAAGTTTTGTCTTGACGAAATTCACACTTATTAGTCGTTTAGAGGTGCTTCGATACATTTATTTTTGAAACGCTTTTAACACCCATATGGCACTATGTCATCACAGACTTAGATCCATCACTGCCATCGTGAATTAGCAATTCGATTTTGCTTTCAGGTAACACATCATAAAGTTCAGGTGAGCAAATAACAAATTCGCTCTATTCAACAATCTTTAATCTTTCCAAATCCTCAAAATCTTCATATTCCAAATTCCGTTCAGACATTCCTTTTTTTAACTTTTTAAAACTAACTTCCAAATCAAAAAATAAATGTCCAAATATCCAAAATAATTCAAAATTCATATCAAATCGAAACTTAAACACAAATAAAATTCATAATACCTTTTTCGCGTCTATGTGCGCACACACAAAAAAATTCAATTTCCGAAAACAAAACGAACACAGACGCGACACTTAAACTCAGGATTGATCAGCCAAGTAAGTTTCACCTTGTACATACTACCTTAACATAACAGTTTAACATTTGAGAATGCCGCCATGAATTAACACAACCTTTTGCGAAATATGCCAATTTTGTGGCGATTCTACCGAAAGATGTATTACATTACCAAATACATATTCCAATTATAGTTACTTCTCTTATTAATCAATAATTATAATAATACTACAGAGTATTATAAATTTATTGGGGATGACTGTTTAAATGATTTTTTGACTGAGTTTGAGGAAATGGCCCTGGCAAAAATACATCCTTATTATAAAATTCCATGTAAAAGCCGATGCAATCTCTATCTTTTATTGAGTGTTGGAATTTTTATTTGTGTAAGACCGATACAAGATAAAGCTAAGGATCATGACCATTCTCAGGTTAGTATCTCGATGCTACTTGTCTACAACGTAACATATCTATGAAAGTGCAAAGCAGTTAATTATAGTTTGTGATAATTTAAGAGGGTATGACCATCTTCTTTTGAAGTATGATTGCAATAATTTTCCTTCTTCGGACTTGAATATTATTCCGACAACTATTACGAAATTCATATCACTCAGCTTATATTAACAAATTACCTGTTAAAATTATAGATAGCACTACAGTCATTTATTTCTTCTTAAGCAAAGGATGTTAACAGGCTTTCTGAGTTTTCATTAATTTCTTCTCCTTTTGAAGTTGCAATTATGTCAACAAAGGGTATCTTTCCTTATAATTTTGTTACACCTTTTATATTCTCGAGATAACTCTTGAATTGCTACCCATGTAGTATGTGGTAACTATGGATAAATATACAAAGTTTCAGTAAATCTACACTCATCAAACGTATGCTAACACATTAGATACCATGTGAAAATCTATTCAACCTCAAGTTAGATGTATTCCTCCTTCAACAATTCAGTTCCGAAACAATTCCTTATAATAACATAGAATTTCTGAATATCTATGGAATTCCCGAAAGTAATGGGAATCAGTACTCATGATATTACAAGAACCTATAGAATTTCAACTTGATAATAATTTTTTTATTTCTATGAGAAAGGAATACGAGGTAGATTAACATTTCCTAACAAAATTTATGATGCTGCTTCAGAATATACTGAGCCATTGTATGAATGTATTAATAATCTGTATTAATAATTTGTTTAACCAAAAGCTTCTGTATGCTGACTTTACTTGGGTGTATGGTAATTTGGATGATGTATTAAATGATTTTATGAATTCTAACAATGAAACACTTCCATATGGTTACAGTATGAAAGTTTAAATCGATATCTATGATCGTTTGCATGATTATTTGAATGATTTCACTCTTGCAGTGGAAAAGATGTGTCCTTCCAATTCAAAAGTCGAGAAGTTATTACTCCCGCATTGCTCAAAGAAGAATCATGTTATTCATTAAACTTTATCTTTAACTGGATGAGGTTGTTGTAAATATTCAAAGAGCTAATAAATTTACACAAATATCAATATTTTATTAATATTATTATTGTTATTTTTGTTATTATTATTATTAATTTTATTAATACCCTCTGCTATTTAAGAAAATTAAGTAACCCAGCCGTTTCTCTAGAAAAATTATGCTTACCCGAATCAGAATGCAACCCTTCCTAAATTGTTACAATTGGTCTATCAATAACTTGATGCCCAATTTCAGTTTTCGTAAAATGGGTAATCAACAATTTAACTATATGATCAGCAATACCTTTTTAATGCTTTTTCAAATCGGCTTGATAATTTTTCAAATTAATTTTCAGTACTGAGTACTACTTTTCTGGCTATGCTTTAAATACGAAAAATATAATTCCAATCTATTCCTTTAATTCATGATTCAATTAATCTCTAGCAGTTCCTTATTCACTTTGCTTTCAACCTGTTGCTATTGTCGTCCTTTCTCTAGCAAGATTAATCCTTCTTGTACTAAATTCTAATAATTAGAATAAAAATTACTATTTATATTTATTAGTATTTAATTGCTAATTTTAATTATTATCTAGTTATAGTAATTATTTTTATACTATTTGTATTTATTATTATCGAATTGTCTTTGGAAGCCCAAACGAGCCGATACGCAACCGTAAAAAAGCTAAATTATTCAAACAATGCTGGATCTATCTAAATCGAAAATTCACAAGGTCTTGTATACAGTATCAGAGAAATGCAGGCTGGAATTTAATTTCTGCATTAATATGATTTTTTTCTTGAAGTTAAGGATTGCAAACTTGACATTCTTTTACCGGCAATGATAAGGACCCAGCAATCACGAATTGGAAAGTTTAAGGAATAGGTGTTTTAGTTTAATAGAGAATAAGTACATTTGACAGATATCCGTTAAAACATTAATAACTTTTTCATGAATCTTAAAATGACTCGTTAAAATTTTAATATCTTCTAATCGTTTGTTATTTAAACCAATTTCAATCTTCCAATAGAAATATTTTTTCAATAAACATTAATAAATTTCTAATTAAATTTTTTAGAATCTTCGAAATTCATCATATTGTCCTTTTATAGAAGTTTTCCCAATTAGTCTGTCACTCAATTCCTCGATCAATTTATATCATTTATTAGCTCTCAAATCCCCATTTCTATCTGTGTATTTGTTTGTTGATGATATTATATCTAGCATCTCCGTGAATTCTCTCATCATTCCTTATTCAAACAAGTTATTATTGTTGAGGTCTGTAAATTAAAATTAAAAATTTAAATAAAATTTAGGATAATAATTCAAATGGAAAGTAAGCGAGGGAAAAAGGCAAATAAAAGCGGGATCGTGCACAGAATCAATAGTAAAGGAAAGTGTGATGGAAACAGTATTAGAAAATGCAACAAGCAATTACGAAAGGCGAGAATCCGGAAATCCGAGAAAAATCAGTAAATGGAAAAATCATCGAAATCGAATGGGAAAAACGGGACAGGTATAGATTAGCTAATGGTCAACAAGATGATGGTTAGGGATTTATCAGAAAAGGGTTAGGAAGGGTCGAAAAACATTCAAACGTATGAAAACAGAAAACGTTAATTAATTAATTAATTGGCTAATGGAAAACCCGAGCTAATGGGAAACCCGAGCCAATGGAGAACCCGAGAGATAAAGGAAACCCGAGCTGGGTAAACAAGAAGAAAGGCAAACAAAAGGAAGATTTGGGCCCATTAGCTTGACACAATGATTAATGGGAAAAGAGTAAGGAGAAGATAGCGCGCGTAGGAAGACCGGTAGGGCCATTAATTATCTGGATTCGTTGGACCATTATGGGTGACAGCCGAAGCAAACACGTAGGAGAAAATGTCAAACGAAAGATTGGCTCGGCAATAACCATTTGTCATCCTGATTTCGAGGAGTATATAAGCAAAGGGAAAATCAGAGAAAATCGGCATTTTGCCTCAGGTAGGGTAAGAAGAATCGAGAATAGTCGGGAGGTAAAAACGAATTTAGGGAAGTAGGGAAAAGAAGAAATAGAATTAAGAATACGAAAAAGGTGAAAAGGAATCAAACCAAACAGAAACCGAGGAAAAAGAGAGTCAAGAGAATCGAAAGGACAAAAAGGTGAATATTATTTGTTTGCAAAGCATCAACGCCGAGCGGAGAATCGTATAAAACTTTGATCAGTAATTGTAGCGTGATAATAAATTGTGAACCTGTTGTTTCAATATACGTTGGGTCATTCATTGTTTTGATTTAAAGAACACTAGGAGTCAGAGAGAACCGACTTGAAATAATCCAAAACCCAACATTATGAATGGTGGATATATCAATTCTACCTTTGTACAACAAATTCAATTTATATGCAAAATAATCTTAAATTATTCAATAAATATAATGAATAATATCAACACCCATCTACGCATTCGAGTTCCTGTGCTGAGCCTGCTGAGACAAAAACATCACCTGAAGTTCTTGTTGAAGATGAGCAAGTACTATCTGTAGTTGATGAACAACACCCAACTATACATTCATGTGCAGAGAATACTGAGACGGTAACATTACCTGCTCAGGGCTTGAAACATAATCAGGGTGATTCAGAATTTGATACAGTGGAAAAAACAACTTGCTTCAGATATTTTACAAGAACCACTTCTTCCTCAGTCCGACTTTCCTACAGATCCAGGACTCTACATTAATACGAGCATAAGCTCGAAACTGATACGAAAATGTTGAAATCGGACCATGTCAACCTGGACTCAATGAACCATTTCAATTTCCGACAGATGAATTGGGGCGCAAAGTTCAAATTTCTGGTACACAAAATGTTTTGGAAAAGGTAGTATGAAGGAGGAAAGAAATTGACTTGTATATTCACCAACAAATCAAAAATGCATCTGCCAAGCTTGCTGGTTATTCGCTGATTGTAAAACTGAAAATTATAGCAAGGAATGGTCCGACCCAAATTTTGGAGTTTATAACTGGAAAAAAGGTATGGAAAAAATCGTTAAACATGAAACTTCCAATCAACATCAAAATGCAATATGTCAATATTTGCTTGCAAAATATCGCATTTCAAATGATAAAACTGTGATATTTGGTTTGATCAGTCAGGAGCGTTATCAAGTGGAAAAATAGAGAAGTTTTGAAACGAATGGTAGATGCAACGTTGTTTTTAGCAAAACAAGGTTTGTCATTTAGAGGACACAGAGAACATTCTGGATCTGACAAGTGTAGTAATACTGGAAATTTTCGTGAATTGCTATTTTTGTTGAGGTCTGTAAATTAAAATTAAAAAATTCAAATAAAGTTTAGGATAATAATCCAAATGGAAAGTAAGCGAGGAAAAATGGCAAATAAAAGCGGGATCGTGCACAGAATTAATAGTAAAGGAAAGTGCGATGGAAACAGTATTAGAAAATGCAAAAAGCAATTACGAAAGGCGAGAATCCGGAAATCCGAGAAAAATCAATAAATGGAAAAATCATCGAAATCGAATGGGAAAAAAACGGGGACAGGTATAGATTAGCTAATGGTCAACAAGATGATGGTTAGGGATTTATCAGAAAAGGGTTAGGAAGGGTCGAAAAACATTTAAACGTATGAAAACAGAAACGTTAATTAATTAATTAATTGGCTAATGGAAAACCCGAGCTAATGGGAAACCCGAGCCAATGGAGAACCCGAGAGATAAAGAAAACCCGAGCTGGGTAAACAAGAAGAAAGGCAAACAAAAGGAAGATTTGGGCCCATTAGCTTGACACAATGATTAATGGGAAAAGAGTAAGGAGAAGATAGCGCGCGTAGGAAGACCAGTAGGGCCATTAATTATCTGAATTCGTTGGACCATTATGGGTGACAGCCAAAGCAAACACGTAGGAGAAAATGTCAACGAAAGATTGGCTCGGCAATAACCATTTGTCATCCTGATTTCGAGGAGTATATAAGCAAAGGAAAATCAGAGAAAATCGGCATTTTGCCTCAGCTAGGGTTCGAAGAATTAGACTGTAGGAAAGTGGTAAACGGAATTAGGGAAGTAGGGAAAAGAAGAAATAGAATTAAGAATACGGAAGGCGAAAAGAGATCAAACCAACCGAAACCGAGGAAAACGAGAGTCAACAGAACTAAAGGATCAAAAGGTGAATATTGTTTGTTTGCAAAGCATCAACGCCGAGCGGAGAATCGTATAAAACTTTGATTGGTAATTGTAGAGTGATAATAATTTGTGAACCTGTTGTTTCAATATACGTTGGGTCGTCATTGTTTTAATTTAAAGAACACCAGGACGTCAGAGAGACCGACTTGAAATAATCCAAAACCCAACATATATTCTGGTGAGCCCGACGTGATTCAAAGTCGGAGGAAATTATTGAAAGCTACTGAAAAGAAATTATTAAAAAATTAGTACCGACGTGATTGAAAGTCGGAGGAAATTATTGGAAGCTCGTGAAAAAGGAATTTTTAAAAAAAAGAATTAGTACCGACGTGATAGAGAGTCGGCTGAGAATCATTGAATAGTGAAAATTTGTGAAAATAAGTTCTAACGAGATATAAAAAGTCTATTATTGGGAGATTTAAAAGAAAGTTGAAAAGTAATTTTAAAATTATTGTTTAACGTTTTGAAGTTTAGCTCAAGTGAACCGATACAACCTCAGAAGTCAGAAACAAGTCCAAATGGCAAATATAATGCGTTATGCCTTCTCAATAGAGAGATGATTGATGTGTGCAAGTTGCCAGAAATTACCCGTCAATCAATATGGAGGAGACCCTGTTGAATTTGCAGATTTCATGGGAGATTATTATATTACGCCTCAGCATACGGATGGACACAAGCCATTATGGTTCAGAGATTCCCACTCTATCTGAAGGTTGCGGCAAGAGGACCTGGCACAAGTCGACAAACGAAATGTTGGCAATGATTGGACCAAAATTTGAAGGATGCAATGGCCTGAAACTGGTTGTTGGGATATTCAAAAGAATCATGCGACAGAATTTTATAATCGAGTTCAGGTCCAGATGAATCGGTCAGTGAGTTTGCTTATCATCTGACCACTTTAGCAGATAACTTTGAAGTTAAAACCAGATCAAGCAAGATATGGCCAAGCAGGTTAAAGAGCTGTTAGAAGATCAGTTTATAACCGGAGTCCACTCCGAAATCAAAAGGCCCTATGTTATGTGGATTTTTCCATTTCGATGAGCTCGTGAAGAAAGCCATGAAGATAGAGCTGAATTTGAAAAGTGCAAAAAGATCAGATGCTTTTTGGAGTTAATGTGGAGAGACGAGAGCGATCAATTACGCCTGTGAGAGCACCATGGGATGAAAGAAAATAAACAAATCAGTATCCATTTTGAGACCAAATAATAGATTCAAGCCAGTAGATCAGCCATGAATGTACAATCAATGGACAGGTAATAATCCTCAATGCGAACATTGCAAAAAGTCTGGACTATTCCAATCAATGTTGGTTCAAATATGGGACAAATCCCAGCCCTAACAAGAGATTTCAGATAACAAAAGGATCAGCAGTGATGTCGATGCTATCGATGCGGAAAAAAGTGCATATTAGCAGAAACTGTTTCACCAGATCAAGATCATCGTCAACGTCACCTTCACCACAAAGGACAAAGTGAATACAAATGGCAGATCCATGCCATTCGTGCAAGGGATACGGCCACATGGCGCGATCATGCCCAAGGACTCTAGAGATTCAGCAGACCTATTTTAAAGAATCAATCAGATTCCAAGAAGCTATGCCAAACACTAGTAACATGACTTATGCTCAGAGAGAGGAATTTCAAGACAAAATGAAAAGGAATTTCGAGATGCGACAGAAGCTGAACAAACTAGTGGCTAAATTTGAATCAGATGAGGAAACTGAATCTCATATGTAATTGGAACCGTGTCAGAAGGTGAGGGAAACCTGCACTAAAGTGCGAAGATCGCATCAGATGAGAATCCGACTGCACTGTTAGCCCGATTGAAAAATGGCTTGAGAAAATGGAACTGACAACTCCCGTTGAAACGATGGATCGCGAACTCAGTGTGATGTCACTAACCCAAAGCGAAACTAAAGAGAGCCATAAATTTATGTGCAAAGTTATTCAAAGGAAACAGAGACGAATGAGTACTTAAACAAATGCCAAAGTTTGCAAGGCTTATACGGTCAACAAGGGATTTAGCTGATATCATAATGAAACGACGGGACTTGATAATGTGAAGTGCAATTCCGTGTAAATGCCTACGGACAAATCAGAGAGCTAAAGGATCGATACTTGCGCCAATACAGTGGATGGCAAGTGCAACTAAAATTTGAGAATCGTTGTCTGGAAGACGAGGAGTACTTGGTAGATTGCGGTCTGATACCAGGCTGGAAAAATAAAGTAAATGTTGTTAATGCTGTTAATACTTTGAATTCAGACAGACAAAATTGGGAAAAGATTCTAGCAGATTTACAAGATACCCTGTATGCAGGGAATAGAGATAAACATTAATGCGAGTATCGACTTCATAATGAGCATCCGAATGGATCGAGACATGAAGAAGGTTGTTTGAATGCATCGTACCGTATACGAATAAACGACGAGTTATCAGGCAAAGTTAAAAGAGGTAATTCGAAAACTAGGACATGATTATGAGCGGCAGACGATAGTGCGAAATCTTTGATAATAGCGTTAAATATTGCGGATCAAAGATTGAATATTAATCAGGAACATTGGAGTGTAAAAGCAAAGAAAATACGACAAAAAGCAGCGGAAGTTATAGGTAATGAAGGAATTATCGTGGTTGCGTTCAAAGGACGAGATTAGATATATGAATATTTGTTAAACTACGGATGTAACCCAAATTGTATTAATAATGTGTACGCAACAAACAAAGTGAGGAAATGGAAAAAGATGCATAATAGCACCGTTTATGGCCTCTGTAGAGGAAATAGACGAATGATAATGTGGAGATTAAAACTGAAGCTGTATATGACCACGAGAAATTGAGCAAAATTAATGAGTGCAGAGATTAGAAAACAATGGAAATGAGGAAATGAGATCGGAAAATGAAGTTACAAGGCGATGTTGAGGAAATGGAGCACCGAATAGGATACGACCGAGCAATAGATGAGATTGAAAAGTGAAGAGAACTTTGTTTTGAGACGAAAAATGACTTGCGATATTGGGATAAAACAGAGTGATGCGGAAATTGGATCTTTGAGTTTAGATGAATCAAGCGAAACTGAGCGTTTGGATGAATCAAGCGAAACGGAGCGAATATTAAAAAATTTAGTTACAGAATTGTACCTGTTAGATGAAACTGAAACAGAAGATGACCTTCGGAGGGGGAGAAAAGAGTTGTAAAAAGATTGGCAACGGAATTAAAGAAGAGATTACGTCGATAATTAAAAGAAATTATGAAGAAAAGGAATTTTGTGAGGAAGCAGTAATTGAGGACCTAACACGAACCGAGTTGGATCGAGATGTAATATTGACAGTGCTAGCCTATATAATATTGGAGATTGGTATTTATGGTTGTTTGGAAAGTGACAATTCAAAATCATTGATAAAGAAAGCTACTGAAATGACGAATAAATATTTGACTAAGTGGATCGCAAACAATGGCGGATGGGAAAAGTTGATACAAAAGGTTGAGAGCCCAAAAACAGAGACAGTGAGGAAAAAGGGAAAACTTGCATTTCCATGGTTGATGATTTCTATTATTATGTTATTGGGGAATAATAAACACGACAAATTCATTGGTGGCATACGACTGCTCCCAAACCGAAATGGGAAGAGTATATTCGTTGGTAAACGTAGCAGAGTGTTCGGATGCATATCCAGTAAAATTTAAAGTGACAAATCCAGTAAAATATTATGTATACAAGAATCGGGTTTCGACGAGCAAAGGTGAGAGAGTGTACAGTGAAACGAACTACTTTGTATTTTATTGTGGAAAATGGAGCAGACTCATCGATGGTGAAAATGCAATCGATACCTAGACCGATAGAAATAATTCCAGAGAATTGTTTGGCAGCCTTTCAAACAGGACAGTTGAAAATCAATGCAGATATCAAACTACAAGCAAAGCTTAACCACAAAATCCGTGAGACTGTAACCGTGCGAGGAATAATAAAGTCGAATGGTGATTGCCAAGGAGAGCCATACAAAGTAGACGATGCTATAATTGACAAAGCCGTGGTTGTGGAAGAGTACATGTCGGAATAAGAGAATTTGATGGATCATTGATGATGATACTGGTAAACTACAAACACATCCATTCTGCAACATGAAACAATCTAGCTGTCAGACAGGAGAATCAATCTTGGTGTACGATGTCGATACCAAAAAGTGCAATATAGTGCAATTGAAGTCAATGAGTTTTAAAGAAATAACGGGAGAACAGATCAGGGAAAAGCCTGAGAAAATAAGAATGGATCCAGCAACGAGTACAACAACAAGAATCACACCTCTACGGATGAAAGATACTCCAACAGTGTTAATGTCAACCTCGGAGGAAGATGGGATGCGATTCCTGAGAAAAGAAACTAAAACAAAGTGTGGACAAAGTGTCTATGAGACAAATTATAAAGGTATATACGTATCTCAGAAAATGATTTCAGAGGCCCAAACAAACATACATGCCGGAGATATCAAGTTGACAAATTACTTTAATAACAAAATAGATTATTTATTTCACTTTGGTCAAAATACTGTTGAAAATGTGTACCGAGAAGTTATTATAAATGATTGCAATCTCAACAAAGAAATACTCCGAAATCGGATGGCAATGGCTATAACCAATCCTAATTTGGTAGCACCAATGTTAATTACAGAAAATGGGGGTGTTTGCCAGAATTTTCGGGTGAAGCACTATATAGCTATAAATGTAAAGCGGTACCAGTTAAGCTGACAAAGTACGACCAATGTACTAACGAGTTACCAGTGAATTTAAATGGAAAGTTGCGATTTATGGAGCCTGTAACACGAATCTTACTGGAAGAGGACGTGAAACCGAAAGTATTACAGTGTAATAGATTGTTGGCACCACTATACAGACTAACACCAGAATCTTGGATTGCATTACCAGATCATCGAGAAGTAAAGACACCGGAAAACTTAGAATTGACAGAATTACAATATCTGGTAAATTTTACGTCGTTGGAAAAATTGTCGCAAAGTGGAATTTACTCGAGCGAAGAACATTGAGAAGCTCGCAGAAACTTGTTATTTCCATCAAAGAAAGAGAGAGTAATAATGGAAATGGTAGATACAATTCTCCCAAGCGGAAGTGGGAAGGTAAATTACGAGTATTTGTTAACTCCAGATCATTACAAGAAAGCGACGTATAATACAATGAAAAAGATCTGGGGAAAGTTTATGTTCATTGGACAAGCGTGTGCCGGATTGATTGGAATTTATGTAATATGTGTTGTAATTAAAGTAATAATATCGCAGGTCCTATCAACACACAGATTATACGCGATCACAGGTTGGTCGTGGAAAACTAGTAATTGGTTGCATACCATTATTGGCTAGATTCTTCATTACTCATCATCAATATCAGGAGTTGGAGATACTCAAGGCGCGAATATTAAAGAAGAAAAAGGTGAGCTACGCTAGTACTACCCCTTCAAGGGACGAGAATAATGACAATGACAACGAGGGTGATAGTGCACCGTTATATGTTGACAATCAAGAACTAAGTGGAATGAATAAAGAAGCGTTAAGAACTATCAAATCTTAAAAGAGCCACTGTTGAATGCGAGTAGCGTAGACACGTTTACAAAATTGTGTATACCAAAATCATTTATGCAACCAGCACCAGTGTATCCAGTTGATCGATTACGAGAGATGAAACCAGTGGAAAATATCGCATTACAATGTGGAGGAATGGTAGGAGAGAGAATCGAGCCTTCTAGCGCAGAGATCGAGAGAAAAAATATGTTAGGCTTACCATGCAACTACTCATTGATGACATTAACAAAAAGAGGAAAGCAACCCCGAATATTTATACAAATGAACAAACATAAAGTGGAAGCTTTAGTTGATTCGGGATCTAGTCACACAATAATATCGGAAAATGTATTAAACGCGAAGGAAAAAATGCGAATAAAGCCTACCGACGAAATAGTGAGGTCATTATCAAAAAATGAATTAAACATAATCGGACAACTTAAGTCATATTCCATATTGGAGATCGAATA
Organism: Schmidtea polychroa; assembly: GCA_959609185.1. Classification (NCBI taxonomy): domain Eukaryota; kingdom Metazoa; phylum Platyhelminthes; order Tricladida; family Dugesiidae; genus Schmidtea; species Schmidtea polychroa. Next base: position 14,392 of record CAUHTR010000196.1, read on the forward strand.
ATAGCGCACGATGCGCTCATAATGAAGGGAAGTCCAGTACGATGTTTGATCGGCATGGATATATTAGAGCAGCTGGACGGAGTCTCACTTGATTTAAAGACAGGTAATTTGATAGCAGGAGAAACAGGAGAAATAATTCACAGGGCAGGTGAAGTGTTTGTGAATCAGACATTGACAATACCACCACAATCGGAGATGGTGTATTGTGCAAATACTATGAGTGTGGATAATGGTGATTTTATATTCGAACCAAATCAAACGCTAGTCGAAAAATATGGATTTACCGATATGTGACGAAGTTGTCAAAGTGGAAAAATCAGATAGTACCAGTCCATATAACGAATAGCAGTAAGAAACCGGTTCAGTTACACCCAAAAACAAAATTGGGAAAATTATCAAAAATGTCTATTGAAACAAATTGTAAAATACCAAGAAACGTCAAGGTGTACAAGGAGCCTGAAGTGGTAAGCAATGATTTAAATGAGATGCAGAAAAAGGAATTCACAAAACTGTGAGAAAATACCGAGATATCTTTGCCAAACACGAATATGATTTAGGTCTAACCAATGTAATTGAGCATGAAATACCGTTATTAGACGAAACTCCAATAAAAATAAAGCCATACAGAATCCCCTACGTTCATCAAGATGAAAGTGATAGACCGATTACAGCAATGAAGGAATTTGGAATAATTCGAGATAGTGCGTCACCATTCTCCTCATCAATAGTGATAGTTAAGAAAAAGGATGGAGACTTACGATTTTGCGTAGATTATAGGAAGCTAAATCAAGTTACGAGGAAAGACACTTATCCAATTCCCGGTACCCCAAGAAATGTTCGATCAAATGGGAGAGGCACGATATTTCACAGTTATTGATTTAAACAAAGGGTACAATCAATTTAGAAGTAAAGAGGAAGATAGAGGAAAGGACGGCGTTCTCGGATGGCAAAGGACTGTATGAGTTTACTGTGTTACCATTTGGATTAACAGGAGCCCCAGCTACATTCCAACGAGGAATGAATTATGTGTTACGAGGAATTCGACATGCATTGGTATATATCGACGATATAATAATATTTTCAAATGATTTCGAAGAACACCTGAAAGATGTAGAAACTGTATTTAAACGGCTCAAAAGTGCAAAATTAAAAATCAAACCATCGAAATGTGAATGGGGCAAAGCAGAAGTGATTTATGTAGGACATATAATATCACGGCGAGGGTTACAAACTAATCCAGATAACATCAAAAAAGTGGAAGAGTACCCAGTACCAAAGGATGCCGATGAGGTTAGACAATTTTTAGGTTTGGCGAGCTATTACAGAAAATTTATAAAAGATTTCTCTCATATCGCACAACCATTGAATACTTTACTAAAGAAAAACAATAAATTTATTTGGGGACAAATGCAACAAAATGCTTTCAATACATTAAAAGAGAAATTAGTGACAACTCCTATATTAAGATGTCCAGATTTTACGAAACAATTTATCTTGATGACGGATGCAAGCAACGTTGCATTGGGTGCGGTATTGGGACAAAAATTTGAAGGTGAAAAGGGACCACGTAATAGCCTACGCAAGCCGATCACTGAGGCCTCACGAGAAAAACTACTCAACGATTGAAAAAGAAACGTTAGCGTTAGTGTATGGAATTACTACTTTTAGACAATATTTATTGGGCAGAAAATTTACTGTTTATACAGATCATAATCCATTACAGTGGTTAATGAAACACAGAGATTCAGCCAGTAAATTAATACGATGGTCGATTGCCCTCCAAGAATACGACTTTGAGATTAAATATCGGACAGGAAAAGCTAACGCGAATGCAGATGCAATGTCAAGAATCCCAGAAAATAATAGTGAAGGGACATCTGAAAAAGTGGAAGGCACTATATTCGCTGCAATCAAAGCTGTTAATGATATGTCTGAACTTCAAAATGATCAGGAAAACGATAGTGAATTAAAACAATTTATGGAACAAGCGGTCAAAATAAGAAAAGAACAAGACTGGAAACGACTTACAGATGCAAACAGCAAATATGTAATTCATAATGGAATACTTAAATGTTGGAAAAATGGGGAAGCATTAATTATTATACCAGCCAAGCACAGAGACGCATTACTGATGCAGTATCATGATGGAGCGTTGGGAGGTCATTTGTCAACGCGCAAGACGCTATCAAGATTAAAATTGAAATACTTTTGGCCAACAATGGAGCAAGACGTGAAAAATGGTGTAACAGTTGCAAAGTATGCATCACCCGCAGAAATACTGGTAAAAAGATTAAAGTACCATTAAAACCCGATGCCAGTACCCGCAGCACCAATGGAGATGACGGCAATGGATATTCTGGGACCATTACCGGAAAAACAAAAGGAAAACAAATACATTGTTGTTTTTGTGACTATTTTACCAAATGGCCAGAAGCATACGCTATTCCAAACAAAAAGCAGACACGATTGCTAGAATATTTGTGGAAAACATAATATTTCGACTATGGTACTCCAAAGAAATTGTTAACTGATCAAGGAAAGAACTTTCAAAGCGAGTATGTTTTAAATCAATCACGACTTACTTTGGGAATTTGGAAATTGAATACGTCACCATATCATCCACAAACTGATGATTAGTGGAACGATTTAATGGACACTGATAATATGATCTCGTCATATGTGAACCGAAAACAGAAAGATTGGGACGACTTCATAAAGCCGTGTCTATTTGCCTACAGAAATGCAGTAAATCAAAGTACAGGTGAGACCCCTTTTTACTGATGTATTTAAGGAAAAATAATATGCCAATTGATCTCAAATTCCAACCACCAATTTCACAATATATGGAGATACCGGATTATAAAGCATTGATGCAAGAAAGAATGCAGTCAGTATGGACTAAAGCCGGTTGACAATAAAGCATAACCAAGAGAAGTATAAAGAAAGCATACGATAAAAAAGCACATGCGCATGGCATAAAGATTGGAGATCTAGTATATCTGAACAGACCGGAACCTCTCAAAGGTTTATCGCCTAAATTGCAAAGACCATTTAAAGGACCCTACAAAGTGTGCGATGCCACCGAAACCAATTTGAAGTTATTACCATTCAGGAGTAAAAAGGCTAACCCGATGATTGTGCATGCAAATCGATGTAAACTAGTGCCAGAGGAAGATGAATCTAGATACCCCTTAAGATCCAAGCAGAATAAAGTAACAGGTCAAACAAAATGGAAACAGAAACTCACGAAAAATCCAACACCAGTCAGCTACATCAATAAGATATTATATGTAGCAATAATGCTGATGTTAGTAACAGTTGCGAGCGGCAAAAAGATTGACTTACCATATGCGGTAAACAAAATCCGAGGAATGGAGAAAATACATATATATTCCACTCTAACAAATATAGTATGGAGCTGTAAATGTGAGATCGCAGACCAAATAGAAATTATTGATTTACTAGACAATACGGCACCAGTGGTTGAACTGAATCATGATAAAGATATATTTGCAGTACGAAAGTTAAAGCCAAATTTCAAATACCAATGGCTGTTGAGACAGAACATGTCAAAGTGGTACACGCAAATTCCAATAGAAGTGCACACAAAAGAGATACGAAACTTGATCGAAATAGAGCCAGAGATATATAGAATCAATATATATTGGAAGCCAGAGGACTTGGTGAAAGTGCGAATCACATTTCAAGGGTTAAATGTCGACACCCTTAACTCGCGAAAATCATTTATCCGCTACGAGAAATTGAAAATGAATCAAAATTATTCAGTTAATGCAAACTACTACGAGAACATATGCCTCGAAAATGGAACGGTAGTAAGAAACCAATGGTCACGATTTAAGAGTGAGACCCAGTCTATCTATCTCAGAGACGAGTCAAATCGTATAACCCTGAGTGTTGGAAATGGACCGGTAACGATATATAGAAAATCAGGAAATGATGAAAGAGTTGTTAGTATCTACAAACAAAAAACCCTGACTATATTAGATGCCGGTAATCATTTTTTTACACTTTACACTTCTGATTTAGAGACAACATGGGAATTAACAGTTAAATATCAGCGATGGATACCGATCCAGGCAGATGGCAAACAGTTTTCGTGGAAGTCAAGACAATCAATGAAACGAAACGAAAATCAGATACAACCACATCACCTTTTCAATTACCGACCCAAGAGACGACAAAACCTAACTCAATAAACTAATGATGATAAATTCGGATTTGACAGTCAACTATTGTGAATATCTCATTTACATTTTAATAACAGGTTTTCTCATCTTATCAATAACCTTCATAATCATCACTATCTTGATATGTGTAAAAGAGAGACAACTAACTATCCTTCAACCACCATCATATTCATATTATGAGACAAGACTATAAATTGTGATCTGCATGAATAGTGTATAAAAATATATTACATTTATATTAACAATGTGCATGTTTTATAAGTACCATAGGATGAACTGTGTAATTTGTTTGAGATTCGAAGCGAGGTGTTGGTGCTTTGCGAATAAAGAGTGATACAAAAAATGACTATCATTTAATTTCAGAGAATGCAAGAAGCCTCGGAGATGTCATGCAAGAGTGTAAAACAAGTACGCAGAACTAAAGCAAAAGTTTCGTAGCATGCAGGGCAGAATAACAGATTTGGAGGAAGAAAACTTCCGTCTGAAAAGGCGGTTGGACCGTTTGGAAATCTTATTGTTTCAACACGAAGCCGATTTCGCGATGTTTCGAATGAGAGTAGAAGAAATAGAGGAATCGGAAGATGATGGTGAGATAAATCAATTAGACTAAAAAATAAATTATTTAAACGGACCCTGTTGGTGTTTTTTCGTCCTCGAGAAAAAAAAAATAATAGTTAAATAAATATAAGTAAATTAACAAATAATCAAATAAATAAACAAATTGATATAAAGAAATAATTGGCAGTGATAGATAATAGTTAAATAAAAAATAAGTAGATTACCAAGTAAATAATCAAATGAATAAACAAATTGATATAAACAAATAATTAAAAAAGTGATAAATTAAATAAATGAATAATAAAGAAAAACGAGCAAATAGAATAACTCAAGTAAATGTTGCAAATAATGAAATGACTACCTTAAATGAGCATTAGAAATAAATAATATTAAATGGCTGATTAGTAATTAATGAATTAGCATAACTATATAGCAATGGGTAACCCACTGGGGCGAGAGAACAAAATTATAAATAAGTAGGGAATAATTTCACATTAGTAGTAACAAAGACTATTCACGAAGAGGGACACAACTACCCCACCCTTTCTAGCATAAATTAAAAACAAAGGTATGCTGAACATTTATTCAAAGTTTTATTCGTCATCAGAGTCCAACAGAACGGGACTTTGGATGCCACAGTCCCATTCCCTGCGTACGTTGCAAGGCGGGCGTCTTTCAAACCTACTGCCTGTATCCACACAGGCAAAGGTACGTTTCAATCCCTTTCGACGCGGTGGCAAAGGGACCCTGAAAAAGAAATTAAAAAACCTGTTAGGATGGCAGTCAAATAACCATTGCATAACATCGAGATGCTCAAACTTAGGTTCTGGGACAGCCTAAAATAGTAAGGGTTGAAAAGAAAATGAAATAAATACTATGTAAAACTCCGTAAAATGGCGCCCTCGACAAATAATTAGTGCAGGGAAGTAATTGATTTTAAGAGTTATATAATAAATTAATAAGTATAAATACGGCTAAAATCGTCAGAAAAATACGAGTAGCTGTAATTAGAGGTTTGCTTTTAGTATAAATACAAAATCAAAAATCAAAAATATATGACCCAAAACATGAGTGTGGTATAGGTAGTTGCATAAACAAATTATCGAATTAAAGTTAAAAAGTAAATAAGTTTATTTAATAAGCATCAATAAGTTAATTTAATAAGCAACACGAGCACTTGCAATCACCGGGGTTTGGCTACCCTGGACAGCAATTGCAAATGTTCGGTTGCCATGAGGGAACGCATTACTAATAGTTGAGGACAGCATGGTAAAAAGAATCACAAAAAAAAATAAATAATAAAAGACAAGTAATCACTTACGTCCATAGTAATTGAGGGATGGCGTTACTAAAATTCAAAAAAAAAATATGAAAAAGAAAAACAAAATATAAAATGCTTACTTCAAGATTGGCAAGACAAAACTAACGAAAAGTGGTAAAGCAGACACTTATATAGAACGCTTATCAGTACAGGCTACGTAACAAACCACAGGGTAATTAATTAGAAAGCTTATCAGCACGGGCCACGTTAAGAAACCACAGGGTAATTAATTATAGAGCCTATCAGTATCGGCTACGTCAAAAACCGCAGGATAAGTAAATATTCATTCGGAATATTAATGTTCATCGCAGATACCTTATCAGGCTGAGTAAACAAAGTGATATCATGAGTCGGTCGGTGCGGTGGGAGATTAACTTTTTACCATGCTGCGAGCGAAATAAACCAATAAGTTATTAATAACAAAAATTATTTTTAAATTATAATATTAAGAATAATGATAATAATGACACCACATAACCATAACCTTACCAGACTGTCGTTAGTCTACTTGATTTATTAATTTTTAATAGACGTCCAGATAAAAAGTATTTCCCTTAATAAACGTCCCGATAAAAAATTATTTACCCCAACTAATAGACGTCCAGATAAAAAATTGTTTCCCTCAATCAATAGACGTCCCGATAAAAATTATTTCCCTCAATTAATAGACGTCCCGATAATTGCGATAATTGGAGTAGGATTGTGATAAATAATAATAATAATAATAATAATATTGATAATAATAATAATAATAATAATATTGATAAAATAATAATATTGATAATAATAATGGTAATGATAGTGGTAATAACAGTAATAATTATAACAATAAATAATAATAATAATAATAATAATAATAATAATAATAATATTGATAGAGTAATAATAATAGTAGTAGTCAATTTTCAAGTTTATTTCTCATTTAAATCTCTAACATTTCAGGGAACTGCAAATATTATTATTCTTTGGTAATTTAAATTAATAATTTCCAATTATAATTTGCAAGCATTACACAAATGCCTAAATATTATTATATCCACTCAAATCCTCATGCTAATAAATAACAGGATCAATAACAATTTTATACAAATCATCGAATTGCTTTATAATTGCCGATATTTCATAACATCACATATAATGGTTACATAAAATGAATAAATAATAAACCTACTTCAATCTTAAAAATATAAATTAATAAACCCAAAAAAAAAAGGAAAAAAAAAATCATTTGCTAAAAATATTTCAGAATATAAAAATTTCATTATTTTATTGAACCAGCTGGAATTCTGAGATTTGATCGACAGATTAGATAAATATATATTTCAAATCTGTGCTATAATTCTCATAATTTAATGTTGTCAATGCATATCGATTTTTCCCCAACTTATCAATCATCGGTTTTTGACAAAGAATCAGATATATATATATTTCAAACCTGTGGTTTAATGTTGTCAGTGCATATCGATTTTTCCCCAACTTATCAATCATCGGTTTTGATAGAGAATCAATAACTGAGAATAATTCGAATTTTTATACAATTAATACAAAAAAAAATTAATCTAACCATTTTGTGCTTCATACATGGTTTTTATAACCCAATCGTTGACCATAAATAATTGTGAATGAAATTTAAGCCAAACTCTAATATAGAAAAAAAAAAAAGAAATATAAATATATTTTCGTTAAATTCGTTTGCGAAAATCAAGTGACTGAACTTTCCTAGAAATTTCCTGCTTTTAAAAAGCTATATTTTCTCTCTTTCAGCCGTTGACAAATGGCCAATCAAATTGAAGAGAGTGTGTGAGACACGACAATAATTTCTGAGACAGATTTTATAAGCATCTCTTATAAGCCAATTAAATGAAGGCACACAAAATCAAATCTTAGCGTCTTTAATGAAATGATTTTCATTTCATACTATCAGCCAAGATTAAATTGTTAATCGCTAACAAAGGTCTTTATGGACTTAATGAATATTAGAGATATTAATGAAATTGATTTTTTTTTATCTGAAATCGTTTTGGCTAATTCATTTATAAATTAAATTAGAAACTGCAGATATTATCTGTGTTAGCTGATAACAGCAAAAAATATTTCCCAGGTTCATATAAATTATTTTTAAATAATTTCCACATTGACTGTTGAAAGTGAATAACCAAAATCCATATTATTTGATAAACAATATCTCAAAAAAGTAACGTAAACAAATATCTAAGTCCTAATTTATTTTATTAAACAAAACTAATTCAAATCATTTAAATTGGTTTAAAACAGAAATGAATTTATAAATTTTTGAATATTTAAGGTGTTAACTGTATAATACTGATTATAAAAAAAAAATAAATTTCTAAATTATTTATGTGAAATTTTTATTTATCGAAGTATCTAATATATTAGGTGATTAGTAATTTAGTAGGATTATTAAAATTGACATTAGTGAAAGTTCAAAGAGTAGTGATAATTTCTTTTCTCAATAGCCTATTGCGTTATGGAATAAAATCGTCAACAGTAATGCGCAAGCTATTTCAAGTATTTCTATGAAATTTCAGAAAATTTGAAAACTAGAAAAGTATAAAGTATAATCTAATAATTAAATGTATGTAAAATTACGTCCAAGGACATAGTCACAGCAAAACATAGATTTCGAGGACGAAAAAATTTTTTAAGGGGGGAGATATGTTGAGGTCTGTAAATTAAAATTAAAAATTCAAATAAAATTTAGGATAATAATCCAAATGGAAAGTAAGCGAGGAAAAATGGCAAATAAAAGCGGGATCGTGCACAGAATTAATAGTAAAGGAAAGTGCGATGGAAACAGTATTAGAAAATGCAAAAAGCAATTACGAAAGGCGAGAATCCGGAAATCCGAGAAAAATCAATAAATGGAAAATCATCGAAATCGAATGGGAAAAACGGGACAGGTATAGATTAGCTAATGGTCAACAAGATGATGGTTAGGGATTTATCAGAAAAGGGTTAGGAAGGGTCGAAAAACATTTAAACGTATGAAAACAGAAAACGTTAATTAATTATTAATTGGCTAATGGAAAACCCGAGCTAATGGGAAACCCGAGCCAATGGAGAACCCGAGAGATAAAGGAAACCCGAGCTGGGTAAACAAGAAGAAAGGCAAACAAAAGGAAGATTTGGGCCCATTAGCTTGACACAATGATTAATGGGAAAAGAGTAAGGAGAAGATAGCGCGCGTAGGAAGACCGGTAGGGCCATTAATTATCTGGATTCGTTGGACCATTATGGGTGACAGCCGAAGCAAACACGTAGGAGAAAATGTCAAACGAAAGATTGGCTCGGCAATAACCATTTGTCATCCTGATTTCGAGGAGTATATAAGCAAAGGGAAAATCAGAGAAAATCGGCATTCTGCCTCAGCTAGGGTTCGAAGAATTAGACTGTAGGAAAAGTGGTAAACGAATTAGGGAAGTAGGGAAAAGAAGAAATAGAATTAAGAATACGGAAAGGCGAAAAGAGATCAAACCAAACCGAAACCGAGGAAAACGAGAGTCAACAGAACTAAAGGATCAAAAGGTGAATATTGTTTGTTTGCAAAGCATCAACGCCGAGTGGAGAATCGTATAAAACTTTGATTGGTAATTGTAGAGTGATAATAATTTGTGAACCTGTTGTTTCAATATACGTTGGGTCGTTCATTGTTTTAATTTAAAGAACACCAGGAGTCAGAGAGAACCGACTTGAAATAATCCAAAACCCAACATTTTTATTGGCTAAATATGATTCCACTTTGGACAATCGTCTAAAGTTTGAAAAGAAAAATGAACTTTTTTTATGTCATGATGTACAAAATGACCTAATTCAATAACTTGCCTCAGAATTATCCGCAAATATTGATAATGAAGTTAGGTCTGCACATTTCTTTTCTCTTATTGATGATTTAACAATTGATATATCCAGAGTTGATCAGATGTCAGTTTCTTTAAGATGAGTGTTAAAATCAGGACAAGTTGTTGAACGATTTATAACGATACATGTTGGAAAACAGTAATGCCGTAGCATTTTCTAATATATTATTAACGGAGTTACAAAAGCGAAACATTGACATTACACTATGTAGAGGACAGGCATATGATGGTGCCTCTGTGATTAAAAATGGTCTTCAAACTAAGATAAAGACACTTTCACCAAATGCCATCTTTGTTCAGTAGACTGAAAATCATCAAAAATTATTTGCGATCAACAATGACAAACGAACGTCTGGATTAGCATTAATTAACTTTGAATCGACTATAAATCGTTTTGCTTCAATGAAATCACAAAGGAAGCAATTTAAATAATAAATAAACTTGTATGTTTGCTACATCAATAAATTTACTGAATATAATGCTTTTTAATAATATTAGTATTCACTCAATACTCGCGAAAATAAGTAGTACCATCTTCATAATTTGTGGCGCCCCCTAAAAATTTTCCTCGCCCCTGACGCACCAAAATCTAAATCCGCCACTGATTTCAATAAATATCAAAATCATTAATAATAAAATTAATAATTATAATAATGAATATTAGTAATAAATAATCGTTAATAGTAATAAAATAATCAATATTAATAATAATCGATAATGGTTAATAAATGCTAGTAAAAATCAATAATAAATCACAAAAGAAACTTGTTGATAATTGATTGATAATAATCCCGATCAATGCCAGACAAAAAACATCAAACACACAATCAATCAATTGCGCAAAAAACGTATCAAATAATAGCAAAACTGCAGATATTGACAGCAAATATAAAACGCACAAGAGAAAAAAGATCAAATATAATGGTGACCAATAGCAACCGTGATACACGGTCAGTTCTCATCCGGCACAGCTGCAGCTCCAGTTGTGACAGCACCAGCAGTGACAGTGCCTATCGTAGCGGCAGCGGGGTATCGCTCAGAAAACCAATCCTGCTCAATCGGTTTCCCAATCCAAAGGCCAAAATTTTGTTTATCGAAATATTTGAAGAGGCAAATCTTTTTCTTTTGGTAATTGACAGCTCCGAGCGCGTAATCGGGAACATTAGAGAGGCTCTTCATGACATTATATTGGTAATAGTTGTTATCGGAGCTGTTGAGTAGCGGCAGCCAATTGAATATCGAGAGGAACTTGGTAAAAAGATTGTGCTTGCACAGTCGCGATGGAGCATTTTGTAATGTCACACCTTTGGAGGTAGATATGATCTCATATGATTCCTCACCGAGGATCCAATTGATGCTAGACAATAAAGCAATCACTCATTCACGGGGCCAATTTTATCACATCACTATTTGTTACCTGAAATTGGATGCTTTCCCTGGACATCGGTCATCTTGGTTGCTCACAGTCAGGATGAAGGGATTATTCACTTGGAAACAGTCATTGGTGTCCAGGATGATTTGCAACTCGCCTTGTTCGCATTCTTCGCTTTGTATAACATTTCCATTGAGCCATTCTAACTCTTCTGTTACACCTCTAGCTCTATCATACAAAGCTCTTACTGAATGTTCATGATGAAATATAGATCCGATTGTGATACTGTCAAGATATATTGGGTTGCAGAGAACATTACTTAAAAGTGCTCCCTATTCAAATGATGGTTTAAAATAAATGATTTCAATAGTAATTTCAAAAATAATTTCATTATTGATTTCAATATCAATTTCAATATCAATTTCAATATCAATTTCAATATCAATTTCAATATCAATTTCAATATCAATTTCAATATCAATTTCAATATCAATTTCAATATCAATTTCAATATCAATTTCAATATTATTATTTCAATATAAAAATTTTTATTTTGATTAAGAATCAGTTATTACTGTTAGACATTGGATTGGGAATGGTATTCAGAAATTGATTGGTAAAGTTGTGTTCTGATAGGATAACTAATCTTATAAACGTTGCGAATTTCGAGATGTCAAGTGACAAGAAATGCATATGCACAATGGTTCCGTGATTTATCTGGGAGTGCTAAAGTGTGGCGTAGAAGGCTCAAATAATGGTGGAAGTTCCTGCTTTCAGAACAGTAGACAAGGCCAGATGAGATGTTAATGCGTATTTGTCTGTATAAACCCCAAAGCGGCTCGTGGGGGGGGGGGGGGGGGGGTTAGACAGATGGTTTACCCGAGAATTGCAAGGTTAACAAGAAGGGAAAGCGAATGCTGCCAGATAACAGAAGCACAATCACAAGTTAACAATTATCAAATTTCCGCCTTTGTTTCTTACTTCCGAGGAGTTTGAGTGATGGAACGCAGAAAATGATGAGGGAGAATTAGGCAACGGGTTTGCAAATGCAGCAATGTTGTAACAATTACTGGCGACCTGTAATTGATTGGGATGGCAGAAAGCAGGTGCAGTTGCTATGGCAAATCATTTAGCTGGATGGGGATGCTAGGGAGGAGTGAAAGAAGGAGCTAGCAACAATACGAATATAACAATTCTGGGCCAAGCAAGTGAAGGAGCTGATTCCAGAATGAGGACTCGTGGAGATGGATTACGACAGGAAATATTTGATAATTCCAATATTATCAATATAATCATTGCAATATCAATATAATCAATGCAATATCAATATAATCATTGCAATATCAATATAATCATTGCAATATCAATATAATCAATGCAATATCAATATAATCAATGCAATATCAATATAATCAATGTAATATCAATATAATCAATGCAATATCAATATTATCAATATCATCAATATTATCATTGCAATATCAATATCATCATAGCCACATCAATGCAATAACATCAATAAAAATAGCCAAAGCAGTCACCTGGAGCCCCACCACATTCCAAGTGCAAACCTTATCCGAACACGACATAGTCAACAAGCGCTCTCCTCCCAATATTCCATCCCATGTCTGAAGAAATTTCGTCTTGATCGGAATCGTTCCTTCCCCTGCCAAATTGAAAGTCAATAAATTCATGATTGAATATCTATTTGATACCGCATTCGATTTTCGTTCTAAGGACGCCCCTGTTTTTGCGGTTAGGATGAGAGTCCTCATTGCCATCATCCAGGGATGCTGCTGGCGCCTCCTCGTCCAGGTCCTCGGCAGCAGCGGTGCTGGAGTTGAGGGACTGCGGCATGAATATCCTTGAATCGCCACACGGGGCGCTGCTGATGTAGAGGTGGATTCTCACATCCTCCTTCAATTTGTACACCATTTGCTCACCATCGCCTAGTAAATGCTGTTATTTATTCACCACTATCATCTAGCGGTAGGGAGAGGAGTGGAGAGGGGGGGGGGGTATTTGCCCAGGGGGATTCTGTACAGCCTTTGCATACCACCCACTAATTACACTCGAGAAATGCCCCGATGCTGGATATAAATGCTTTTGTGATTTCAACATCGATTCTTATTTCCTAGGCCAATATGAAACTGATATGAACAGTTTGCATTACCGCCTGGTATTGATCACTTGCTTTCTTAGATTTGTTAATAAAGCGCAACGAGAAATACATACATATTTATCTTGAAGGATTTTGTGAATTCAGGTATATTGATTATCAATTTAATGTTATTATTCCTGTCAATTCAATATTATTATATCAATATCAATTCAATATTATTATATCAATATCAATTCAATATTATTAAAATAAATAATAAAATTTAATTTAATTAAATTAAAAAAATTAATATAATAATATAATTAAAATAATAATAATAAAAATAATAAATAAAAATAATAATAATAAATAATAATAATATTTATAATAAATATAAATAAAATTAATAATTAAAGCAAAAATTAAATAAAAACTAATAATAATAAAATTTACTATTAAAAATAATAAAACAAAATATCGAAATAAAATTAAATAAATGCGTATCGATCATATAAATATAGGGTTTTTAGTTTAAATAGATTTTTTTTAATTTATGAATATTTTTTTTTAATTGATGAATATTTATAAAAATATTTATTTTGAATTCATTTTTGTAAACACGAGTAAAATGTATATTAACGATAAACCAACAAGATTCGGTAAATAAATAAAGTTAAAATGAAAATATTTATTCCTCGAATACATTTATACCACCCAAACATTTTATAATATTGTTTGTAACATGCCTCACATAATTTTCGCATTGTTCTACCGTTAGGATGTTTTTAAAATCATCGATAATTCTCAAAAGCTCGACATCAGTATTTGGTTTTCGTGATCTTACAATACCTTTCCATTGAGAAAACATGAATTCAATGGGATTGAAAAATGGACTATAGGGTGGTAGAAACTTGATTTGGTGTCCTTTCGATTCAATAAAGGTTGAAATTTCACTACACTTATGAAATGAGACATTATCCATAACTATTGTCACATTCGTTAAGTTTTCAAAAGTTAAAATTTCACATAGTGTTTCCATGAATTCCAAACAAGAAACTCGATTTCCAGCTGTATTTAAAGCTGCATAATGGATTAGCCCGCCTTTCCACATACAAGCCATAACGGTTTTATTTCTTGATTTGATTCCTGGAGCTGGTCCATAAAGGGTTCACAGAAAAACATTCATTAATTAAAATAAAACATTCATTAATTAAAATAAAATATTCATCGATTAAAATAAAATATTCATCGATTAAAAAAAAATATTCATTAATTAAAAAAAAATCTATTTAAACTAAAAACCCTATACAAAACCTGCAAAATTTAAGAAAATTTAAATTTTCCTATCGATATATTGATCAAAATATATAAAATGCGATTGGGAAATGACGGAACGGAGAACAATATCTCATTTTGTAGGGAATTTCATTTTGTGATCAATCAATGTATCTATCAATTTATTCAATTTATGAAATTAGAAAAAATCGTATGATAGGTACAAAGGTTTCATATTTGTTTCCATAGCAACGGTTTCCATGACTATATAGCAATTTTAGAAGAGAAGTGTGATACAAGTGAATGGTTAATTACCTTGGCAAATACCTATGTGATTCCATGGCAACGGAAATATAATCACGAAAAATGTAATAATCTCCCCCTCTGCCCCTCTCTGGAAATTATGCACGATTTGTATTGATATGATCGGATCGATAAATGGTTCATTACAATATTTCAATATTTGTCATCATTTCAATAGTAAATTTCATTACCATAGCAACGGTGGCGGTGGCGGGCTGCTTGGAGCTGCACTCACTGGCCAATGATCCCAATTTACCTTGGTCAACCGATTGGAGGATATCACAGCCATATAACTCATCATCAAATTCTGCCTGATGATCCTCCTGCAATCGACTGATCGATTGATAGAGGAAATATTGGAACGCCCGTTTCGATATGATCTCAGCGTGTGAGTCATTGACAACCAATCCGTTCTCATTGATCTCATTGCCTGAGAGGCATTTGGTGCCCGAGCTGATCGTGATCAGCTTCAATATCTCGCCAGGATCATCGGGATTGAGCTGCCAGCCGGTGCGCGTGTGGAATAGGATCGGATCGATTGGATTGGACAGGGATCGCGACCTGCGCTGCTGCTGGGTGTCAGCGGTGCCAGCGGATTGGATATAGCTAGGATAGACGGCCTTCAGCTGCCTGCTGATCACCAGCCCCGACAGCACCTTCCGCTTGGAATACTGCACCTCCAGCGTGCTCGCTATCCCCTCGTAACCGTTCTTCACCATCGATTGGATCAGATTGGAGAAATTTTTCTGGCGATTTTTCGGTATTCCTACATTAGGAGGGGTGAGGGGTGAGAGGCGATAATATCACTAATATATGCAAACTGTCAGCATCGGGAACCGGGGGAACGATTGGGGTGCTTGGTAACGCTGCTGGGAGTATCGGCTGCTGAGAATATTTGCCTGGAATGCTCATTGGTTACTTGATCATTGGTTACTAGGGCAACACTTACTTTCATCTGCCACGGAGATTTTATAGCATCTCTGTAATATCTTGCTGGCAACGTCACGCTTGGCACTTTTCTTATTGGTCCCTGAGCCCTGACCCAGCAATCAATTACTGATTCAATTATTTATTCATTTTACTATTTATTTATGATTTACCTTTTATTTTAATACAATTTATTATTATTTTCTTTATATTTACTTTTACTTTGTTGTATTTTATTTATTGTTTTTACTATTTTTTGTTATTTAGTATATTTAAATTATTATGATTATTTTAATACAATTTTATTATATACTTTTATTTTTATAATTTTTTATTTTTAACATTATTTATATTTTTTATTATTATTACTTTTCAAAATTATTTTTTTTAATATTTCGTTAATTATTTTTATTTATTACTTTTTCATTTTAATTAATTTTTCATTCTGTTTTTTCCTAATTTATTAGTTTTATTTTTTTTTATTTTATATTTTTTATTTTTTCATAATTATTTACTTATTATTTTTTATTAATAATTTTTGTATATTAACTATATTATATTTTCACTTTCTATAATATTATTATTTCTTTATTATTATTTTATTATTAAACCTTTATATTGTTTTTATTTGATATTTATTTAAAATATAATTTTACTTTGTTAAATTATATATACTGTTTTACTTTTTTACTATTTAATATATTTAAATTATTATTATTTTTTAATACATTTTTTAATTATTTATCTTTTATTTACTAAATTGTTTATAATTTTTTTTATATTTTTATTATTTTTATAATTTATTAATTTTTAGATTATCATTTATATATTTGTATTATTATTTTTTAATACATTTTTTAATTATTTATCTTTTATTTATTATTTCTTTTTATTCATTTTTTATTATTTTTATAATTTATTATTTTTTACATTATCATTTATATATTTGTATTATTATTTTTTTAAAAAAATATTTTATAATTTTTTACTTATAATTTATTTTTATAATTTACTATAATTACATTATTATTATTTAATTTTTTAAAATTATTATTTATATTATAATTTTTATTTATAATGATTATTAATAATTTATTTATAAAATATAAAGGTAAATTTTGATAATTTAATATTTTTAAATAAAATCGACTGAAAATATCATTAAAATTCGTCGGGGTGATCCTCGCATCTCAAATAATCAGCGAGTTACTTGCAAATCTCATGAAACGTTTCCAAAGAAATCCACAATTGCCTCACTCATTGTAATGAGGTACAGAATTAGATAATCGACCAATAAAATAAATTTCTAACAAAAAATAATAACCAACTTTAAAAACGAATCCTCTAAATGAAACATGGCAACAGTATCCGTTCTCATTCAACGTGAATATATATTCAATATCTTGTGTTTTCTCGTTGAGAATTCTTACAGCCGAATCTTGCGTTACCACCTCGCCATTAATGTTTTTTTGACTGACTTTTGACAGATCCTTGACCGGCGATGTGTTAATGATTTTTGGTGTGATTATCGTGGCTTCAGGAGGCAAATACTGTTATTAATAATAATAATAATGAATGTGAATATTTTCTTTAATGTTGTATTTACCTTTCCTGATAATCGATCCATTATTTGATTAGCAATATCATGCTTACAGATCGCTTTGCTTAAGCCTTCACAGTAGAAAGAAAACCCAGATGGAATCACTTCATAACATCCGGAAAATGGCTCACTAAATACGCAGGATGCTTTAAACCGCTGTGGGTGTACATTATTAATTTGTTCAATCGACCATTTCAATCCTTTAATTCCAATTTCATTTAGCTGCATCAATGAATTATTTCCTCTTGACAATACTTCATCAATCCGGCTAAATTTTGCCGGCAATTCAATTTCTGAATTTTAATAAATTGTTGATAACTTCCTAAATATAGGCTACCATTATCATCTGATGCCTTTCGTTTTGAATGCATATCCTAAATTGTCTATAAAATAAAGTAAACAAATATTTTAACGTTAATAATCACTTTTTCGAATAATTTAAATAAAATTAATGTAATTAAACAAATTAAATTATATCAACATTTTCTGAAAATGTATTTTAATTATTTCTTATAAATACTAACATAGATATTCTATATAAATTAATTTTACCAGTATTAATTTAAAATGTATTAGTTTTTTTTAATTAAAGAGCAAGAAAATAGCTATACCATGCAAAAAATATTAAATTGTTTCAAAATATTTTGAATACCCAATACATTATAATGATTGTTTAAATATTGTTTAGTATTTAATTTGAAATTAAATAATATAAATTATGGATGATACTCAGGAGAGCATTGTTCCTGAAGGATATAGTAGTTTAAAGGTTTTATTTCGCGAATATGGAATGGAATGTAGCGATGATGTTTGTTCCATTCTTCTCGAGCCTATTTATAGTATTTTCCTAATTTCATTTTTATTGAAGTTAATTATGATTATAGAAATTACTAGAGACATTTTATATGAAGCTAAGGAATTAATGAAATATGCTAACCGTAATGAAATGACTGAAACAGAAATTGAAGTTGCTACAAAACGTGTTCTGTCAAATATCGAATTTAACTCTCAGACTACTTTGGATGCTATTAAAGAATCTAGTGAATCTATTAATCTGCAATCTTTACCTGTTCTTAAATCTTTTACTGGTGTAAAATTTCCTCATGATAGAAATAATCTTACTGCTCCAAATTTTGAAGTTAAACCTAGAAGTGAAATCGAAGCACAAGGCCCAGGCGCAATTCATCAGATGCCGTTTTCCCACCAACCATCCTTTATAACAAGAAATGTGTCTGCTGTTAATTATTATGTGCCGAAATAAATTAGATTTATCGTTTTTTTATATAATTTAAATGAATTTTGATCTGTAAAATGTTAATTGTGATCAAATGTGGAATTTTCATCAAATAGTTTGCGTGTAATTATTGAATAATGAATTAATAAAGTTGACTGTTATAAAATATATTTAGTAAGATAATTTATATTGATATCTTTCGATTAAGTTTTGAATCATGTTAAGGTGTTGAATGTAGTTCTTAGATGATTGGATTATTCAACATTTGTGCGTTGAGACCCATTCCATACCTGTGGGGTATATATACGTCCGAGTAAATAGTAGTGACTACGGGATATGACTCTTAGAAACGTGCTCAAAATATTTGTTTTGCTCCGAAACGGGCGGGACGTTTATTTTTTGTGAGTCATTAGTACATGTTTCGACTTGATTTTTTGGAAAAGCGTCCGTTGCAATTGGAGAGAGGACTGTTCGGTTAACAGGCGTTGGGTATTTTTTACAAATCGGTATCGCTATCTGGCTTCATGTCCTTTTATTAAGCAAATCGAATAACCCAACCCAATAATATTTATTCGAAATTATCACTTATTTATTATACAGTTCAAAAAGGCTACCATTTATTGAAGTACCAAATTAATTGAATTTAAACAAATTTTTTATGCAGCAAATTAATTTGAACAAAATTAAAATATTTCAACGGAACCGTTTTACAAGAAGCAAGAAGACCTTACATAAAAGTTTTACAAATAACAATGATTACAGAAGATTGGTTTGAAGGCGTACCTCTTATGAAAATAACATAAATCTGACACTCCACATTCTTGTACATGAAAAATATGAAAACACACGGGGCAAAAATATTGATTGGAATTCAGTTCAATTGTTCTCAAGAAGCAAATCAAAAGTCCTGGAGAAGATTTAGAGTCCACAAAACACAGAATATTTCAAATGCATAATTAGTGGTGAATGTCAGTGAATTGTGTATGACAATGAAAGGTCAAAATTTACAATATCCAAATTCAATCAGTATTGTTGAGGATACCTAAATGACAAATTATAAACAAATAAATTAAATTACTTGGGCGAAGATCGTCATGCAAGCGGGACGATCTATGGGAACTCAGAAAAGAAAATGGAAGCAAAAAGAAATGAGGAAGAGGAAGGAAACAAAAATAATCAACAGGAAAATAAAAACCAAGGTCAGTACTAATTAATTAGTATAAAAAGGAAAAGGAATTTCGAAATCGGGAAAACAGAAAAATAACAATATTCTTATCTCGACAGCTTGTCAGAGATAAGGGATACAAAAACAGGCCGGAGCCGCAAAAAGAAAAAATTATAAATATTGCGACAGCTGCCAAAGATAACTCGGTCGCAGAGAAAACCGGGAAATCATGTTGGAGAAAAAAATGTGGAATTGGAGATAAACTGAAGTGCCACAAATTGACGAGGTATAAAAGGAGGTGGCACAGCAGAAGCAAAAAAAAGAGAGAAACTATAGAGAGTACGAGTTATAAAATTAAGGAGACGTGGGAGAATTGTATTAACAAACAGTTTGGAGAAGCCATTGAGAGAACCATTTAAAAGAAATATTTGAATAAAATTGAACAGGAGAAACTAAAAAGAAAACAGAAATAAAGAGAATCAGCAAGAGTTTATTCAGTTGATAATATAATAAAGTTAGGTGAGTGGGCTGTAAATCACCACGACATACCAGAGGATGAAGATTCAACATTTGTATGTGGTCTTCACTGCAAATATGATACATCAGAATCAAACACATATTTTTGGATAGCGGTGACAACAAAGAAGTTACTTCAAAATACTTTAATGACAAAAAAATTCAAGCTGATGCTACGTACAAATTAATATGGCACGGCTTTCCAGTTTTAATTGCTGGTACAACAGATAATTAGCGACAGTTTCATCCATACGGTTTGGCTTTTTTTTCAAGGAAGCAGATTTCTCATTTTTGTTCACATCCTTAAAAGATGCTGTTTTCGAAGTTTTGAACAACAACTTTCTGTCAAAACTTCTCCGTGCTGGTGATGCATCAACCATCACCAATGGCTTTATTTCTGCTTTTGGTAATGAAACTTTACGGCTTATGGTGCCTAATAAAAATAGCAAAATAATTATAATTTTTTAATATAAATTAATATAAATAATAATTCAAAGAATTAAAAAAAAAAATAATAATAATAATAATAATAATAATAATAATAATAATATACCATTGCGACATGTTGTATGTGACCAGTACCCTTACGATTAATACCTATAGGGGGACAAAATATCTTGTCGGATAAACTCTTTTTTTAATATATATATATATATATATATTACGTATTTTTTTTTGCTTGAAAAAATTTATAAAACTTAGAAAAATATCTCAAAACATTAGATTTTTCTCTTTTTTTATGACTACTGAAATATAGAAGTACTCTACAAACCATCACACGAACCCAATGCCGACAAATTATGCACTTCATAGTAACAATATTTTACAAGAACAATCTCAAAATGAAGTTCGACTAGCCATAAAAAGTGATCTCTGCATTGATTTATTCAAACCGCTCAATATACTAACGATTATTTTCAGAAAGAAATCACGATAATAACAATAACACCCCCCACCAATTCGCTTCAGTTGACAAATTTTGCGACGAGTGACGTATAAATTTGAGCTTATTGTTTCATGCAACTAGCGGGCGTTTTGTGCATTACCGAAACAGAGAGTTGCAAATGCCCCAATTTTAAAATCTTCTCTTCGGATAAATTTTTACAGTTTCGTTACAATATGAAGTTTTATTTATTTGTAGATATTATAGTATGAAAATCATTTTTTTACCTAAAAGTTTTGGCGCCTCCCCTAGCCATAAGCCGCGTCTCCCCTGGGAGGCGCGCCTCCCGGGTTGGAAACCACTGCTTAAAATACCTTTTTACTCTGGATACATCAATTTCAACCTCTATCTTGTCCAGTGATAAATCATCCAACGGTAGATGTCCCTTTCTAGTACACTAAATTCAAAATTATTTGGTTAGCACTAAAGTTAAATTCGCTTTTACTCCCTGTCATTGTAATATCACTCTTCTTTCTTCGACCAAACGGTTTTATACCCATCTCGTAATTATATTATCTCTTCATCAAATTACTTTTGGTAATTTTGTCTTGCCGACCTAATTGGTCTGGGCAATTTATTCATTTTTTGATAGCCTACCCCAATTTAATTCCTCGTCGGCTAATTCGATTGCCTCTACCTAATAAGATTGATCACTCGGGTCCTCTCACACTACTAGGGTTTTTCATTGGCTCGGGTTTTCTTTTACTTAATTAATTTTAGTTTTTTGTAATTATTTACTTCTAGGGACCCAACTGACTTTATTTTTTATTATATATGAACTCGTCTCATTGTTAGGCATCCGTCCATACCAGTTTCCCTAGGAAAATATTCATTTTTTATAGATTTTCATCTTGTTTTTGTGCCTCACGTCGAACCCCAAAACAGGTTAAAATTATTAGAAATGTAACAATTCGGGATCCCTGGATTTTCATGTATTTTTAAATAAATTTTTATGATTTTTCTAAATTTTTATATCAAATAATTTTTTATTACTATCAAAACTAAAGATTTTGCATAAATTATTGTAAATTAAGTTTTCTCTTTAAACATTTACTTTTCGATTTTCTTTAAAAAATAATATCGTAAAAATACTAAAGCGTTCAGCATTCTTGTTGACATTCGATTTCGAATTTTAGAGCAAATGAATCCAGATATGGAAAAAATTCGTTCAGAAGCTGTTGATGTTGGTCAATAAAGAATCATAACTTTTCCAAATTTGCAGATTTAGTACCAGAACTTTCATATTGTGACATCTCACTTTTGATAGAAACTTTATTTGAAACTTTCTTTGCATTCAAAACTTTGTTAATTGATTCCTGTAGCTTATTTTCTCTCTGCATAGTTTTGTCGGGTTGTGTTTCGTCTTCTGAGCTTGAGGTTTCCTTTTCTTTATTGTTTAAAGAAAACTTTTGGTGTAATTGTTCGGCAAATGATTTAACTTCTTCTTTGCTTGAATACTACAAGAACTTATTTCTTTTTGCATATGTACCATTGTGAAGGAAATATAACAAAGACACGACTTTTTTGTTTCGTCTAGCTAAAAGTTTGTCTTTCAATTCTGAGACGAGCTCTGCAGCAAGCGGATGTTGATTTTCATTCAGGGTCTCAAATAAGTATGCAATCGAACCTTCAGCAGTTAACAAATTACTGTTGTTTTTGCTTAGCTCATTAATGACTTCAGCAGCAGGTGCAAGTATTTGGCTAATTGTTGTCAGAATACTGAAATGTTCTTTGGGTAAAATTTCTTGACCAATTTCTATTAGCGTATCATTGATAGGTTTCTCAAGCTTTATGAATCGTGCAACCATTTGATCTGTAGATTTCCATCTTATTTTACAATCCAAAATTAGATTCAAGTTTTTGCCTTTTTGCTTCAATACATGCTTTTGAAAAATTGATTTGCGAACAGACGAGTATTTAAAGAACTTGACAATTTTTCTAGTTTGCTTCAACACCTCACTAATGCTCTGAACTTCTGTGTAATCTGGTTCTGAATCCAAATCATTGAAAAATGCATCTCGGCCTTTTGATCCCTCATATTCAGTGTCATCTTCGTCTTCTACGACCTCAATTTCTTGACCAATTTCTGAACCAACGTGAGTTGATTTATTTTCATAGAAAACTTTCACCACAGAATTATGAATAACGTGATTGTAGCAGATTTGATAAATATTTTTGTTGAGTTTTCCATATTTCACCATTACTGCAGTTCCATCATTGCTGGCTGCTACAATATCATTTTCCAAATCCAATTCAAATTCATCTAAAAATTCTGTGACAAGATCAGTTGTCCTTTCGGCGTCACATGATCCTTCCACAGATTTCAATCCCAAAACAGTGTCTTCTTTAGGCTCGTGTAATGTAATATTCAAATATTTGCGTTATTGACAATCTGACCATTCATCGATGCTTATTGAATATTTTCCACCGATTTCCTGTCTCTTTTTCAATTTTTGATTAGTTTCACTTTTTTCGTGCTCATAGAATTCATAGATTAAACTTCCTACTGTTGATGGACTGTTGGGCATTTCCATTTTTTTCCATCTGATGTATTCTCGTATACCCTCTGAATTCAAAATTGCGTGTATAGAAAAACCATCTTTCGCTGCAAATTTCGCCAAAATCTCACCCAGAGTTTCTTTGTAAAAATACGAATCTATTGAATGACTGCTTTTTGATTTCTTTGTGGGTTCAGGATCCGAATAATTGTCGAAGAGTTAAACAAAAAAATACGAAATAAAAAGTTAAAATCAAAGAAATAATTAATTACGTTAATTTTTTAATTAATTAATTTAATTTCTGAGTTTATACATTTTAGGACAGAGGCAAGACAATCCAAACTCGCGCCCTAGGCAAGGAACAAAATTTACGCCTCTCAAAGAAAAGTGTAGACTCTATGAAACCAATCAGTTTTCTTTACAGTGAAATAATAAATGTATGATTTTGTAACAAAATATTTACTGAAAATGTTGGGGTTCGTAGAAAATAAGCTCAAATAATTTGGAATGTTCAAATCAAAAAAATGCAAAAACCTATAAAAGTCCAATATTAAAACGATACCTGCGAACAAAGGCGATAGAGCATCTATTCAATTATTCTACTTTTCGAATATTTCGTCGATAATAATTTTATTGTGTGGGCAAGCGCGATGAATAGCAATATAAAAGCAAATGATTGTTGGACAAAGGCCAATTGATCGAAGAAAGGATTATGAGTAAATATCAAGTAGCTTTACTAATTCTGAACAAGGCGGTCTCCCTTAGGGTCACCTGCTTTTGATTTTACTACAGAGTGCAGAACTAAATGGTGTAAATGAGAAACTTTGTGTCAAGATTTATTGATATTTAATAGTGTTTTTGTGTTGGCTTTTATTTTGATAATTGAGACAAATAAGTCAGAATCAGTACCGACTTTAACAGTAATAACCCAACAAAAATTAGCTGGTGGCGGAAGGCAAATTGAGTATGAAGAAATTGAGAAAAAAAATTCTGGAGTGGGTTTTGTTTCGAAATATAAAGGGATTACGTGTAAACAAAAAATATATTCAATTGAATTCTTTGTCAGTTCGAAATGAGATTAGGGCAGAAAACAATAATGAGCACTTGAAAAAGTTTCTAGCATCATCCGGATTAGGGTTTAACAATATTCGGGTTTCTCAAATATTCGAATATCAAATAATAAATTCTTAAATATTCGAATTGTTCGAATATTTCGAATACTTACGTGACTATGTGATAAAAAAATTTTGAAATAAAAAAGGAAAATTAAGCAACGATTATTTATAATATTATTTATTAATGAGACTGAAACCAGCTCTTTAAAAATACAATAGCATTAATAGCTTCATCTCGCATTCTGGTTCTAAGTTTCGATACCACAATTCCAGAAGATGAAAATGCTCGTTCACTCTCGGTTGACGTTGGTTTAACTGTTAGCAGTGCATTATAAAGTAAATCCAAATTTCGTGATCTTACTCCAGTGGGTTCATAAATTTGGAATTCTTTGTTGAGCGAATTAAAATTATCACCATTAATTGGGATTGAAGGAGCTTGACTTTTTGTGATTGCTAAATTTAACTCATCGGCAATTGATGTAGGTTCAGGTTCAACACGAATGACTACAATTTTATGGTTTTCTTCACTGTTACTATGTTGCACATTAACTTCTTTTAAAAATAATCGTTGCATTAGTTCTTTGGCATATGATAATGTAATGGTTCTAGGTGAATAAGAAAACCATTTGTTGTTTTCTTTTGATGCTGATAAATTATGCAGAAACCTCAATATTGATACCATTGCTTTATTTCTTCTCTCATTTTTACGTTTGAGTAAAATTTCTTGAAATTTTATGCTTAATTCAGATTCTTCTTCCGCTAACTTATTAAGTAAAAATATAACTATCGTCTCGCAAGTTAATAATGTAGCATCTTTTCTGCTTAGTGCTAGAACCGCAACTTTTAAAGGAGCTAAAACTGCTAACATATTTTAAGAGTGGTAATATTGATTTCACAAATTTTATCAATAGCATTTAATTCAATTAAACTGGTTTTTATGCAGCTATATAACATTAGAAATCTTTCGATCATTGCTTCAAGAGAATTCCATCTGGTTTTAATATCTCTTATCAAACTTATTTCTTTTTGAAATTCTTGTTTCACGTATCGCTGTTAAATGCTATTTTTGGTGGGTGACCGTCTAAAGAAATCCACGACCTTTCGAATTTCTGTTATTGCTTTTTGGTAATTGGGTAGAAGAATAATGCGGTGCTCTTGTTCGGTTTCAATTTCAACAAATATTTCACCATCATCAAATTCATCATATGATTCTGATTCTGAATCTAAAGTATTTGGATCACATATTTCTTCTTGATAAATATGTTTCTCGTTATTTTTGTAGAACATATCCATCACAGCTAAATGAATAGCATGATTCATACATTGAACGTGGTGTGTTGGATTCTCACGCCCAAACTTACACATAACACTTGCACCATCAGTGGTTGATGCAACAATATCTTTTGCAAATGTGATACCAAATTCTTTTAAATGTTTGTCTACAATTCTTTGAGTTTCTATGGCATCACAACCTCCAATTATTCGAACCATCCCTAAATTGAAAAAAAGCCGAATCATTACAATGAATATTTATATTGAAATATCGTTTATTGGCTAGACTTGTCCATTCATCGAGCGTTAGACTGAATCTTTCACTACTTTTTATTCTTACATTTAACCTTTCAATTGTAATAATTTTTTGTTCTTTAAAATAAGAAATTAATAAATCCATTACTTTTGTCGGATTTTTGGGTAAAGTATATCCTTTATCAGAAATAGATTGTCTTATAAAAGAACTTTTTGTTATTCCATTTACTGTGAAACCATCCTCAGAAACTAATCTTGCTACAATTTCATTAAGTTGTTGTTTTTTCGTGGTAACAAAATTTAAAATACTTGAACTGGTACATATTTTTTTTTGAATTGAAATTGGAGCTGTCTTCTGTCAAGCGCTTGGCAGTAAGATCCATCATATGTTTCAACTTTAAATGATTTAACATGGGAGTTGTAGTAGATCCTTTGCAAGTTACCTTGTGTGGACATTTTGTACAAAAGGCCTCATCTCCATTTCTTTTAAAATACTTCCAAATTCAGCCCGATTACTCATTATTTATTAATAAGGACTGAAAAATGTGAAATTTTAAATCCTTAAAAATATTTATACTTAAGTAATTGTTACTATTCTTCCAATATAACAAAGTTCCTTTATATTTATATTTTTAGAATATTAAATTAAAATGAAATGTAATTACCTTATATTTTTGTGTTTATACATATATAGATGATTAGATCACGATTGAATAAAACAATTGATATTTAAAAAACAATTGATATTTGACTTTTTAACAACGCTAACGGCCTACTATACTACGTACTTTTGAACAAATAAAAAAATATTTGAAATTAATTAATAAAATTAGCGACATCTTTTATATTTCTTTTTGTAATTTAAGCTAATTAAAGAACCATTAATTGTTCGACGAATAATTTAAGAAAATATTCGAATATTGAATATCAAATGTTGTACAGATTATTCGAATAGTATTCGACGAATATATTCGTGTGTTAAACCCTAATCCGGATGGGTTGAACGCTTTAAAAAGCGAAACAATTTGGTTTCCCGACGCTTTACCACTGTGAAGAAGATTCCAAATAATGTAGACGAAATTTGTAGAATTTCACAATTTTCACCATATAGTTAAAAAACCTACAGTTATTACAAATTAATTTCATTTATTAAAAAAATGATTGTTTCTTTGCATTTTGAGATACTGCGCCATATGCCGAAGCAGTATTAGTCTAGCTCCCATACCTACGCTGCCCTGGGACATTTAGTTACCCAAAATTTATTTTTTAGTTTGAAATTAATCAGGGTAAAAAAAATTTATTAAAATTTAATAGTAAAACATTTTTTAGTGTTTTGTTTTAATCGTCATTCAATTAATAATGAACGTTTGAAAGAAAAATCAGACCTTAAAATGCATTTAGCCTTCATTCAACCGACGGTCACCTTAAATAGTATCAGTTTTCATCACTTTTACTGACAGTTTGTCATCAAATTTATTATCAATGGTTTCAGGTTTACTAAAAATTTGGATTTTAATACCAGTTTTCATTAATGCGCAAGGTTGGAAAAAAACTCCGATAAAACAAATTCCTTATAAACTAATTTCAGAAATCCTTGACGGTTTCTACCGGATCAAAAGAAACTTCAGAAGTAACGATGAATATGATCAATTACAGCCAGTAGTCTATTACAATAATAACATTCACAAACTCGGAACTTGTTTGTTCCTCTCCAACCAATACTCATTTTTCCGGGACTTCATCTGGAGGATTCGCCCTTATCGCAAAACCGATTCCCATCTCATCCAATCGGCGTACGGATGTCACGGACCGAATGAATTTCTCAACGTTATCGGGTTTGAATTTGATAACTATTTAAAGTTGTTAGAAATAGGAAACCGGAAAAATGTTCTTTTTTGGAAGTTCAGCAAAAACACTTTTCAAGAATACAGTTTAACAGTTGACACGGAACATTCATTCAGCTTCAACGGGCAAGGAGTAACAAGCGCCGAGTCCCCAAAAGTCGAACAGAATGCTAATAATATTTTTAACTTCACCCTTGCTTCCACATTTGAGCTATGTAACTCGTTAATTGATACTTAGAACGCTTTCTAACATGAAATATTCTAGATTTACAACATGTCGATTGCGTAGACAAAATTACAACATTGCCTCCATATGAACCAAAAACATTAAAAAGTAAAAATAAACAACACAATATTCAATTAGTTTTACTAATTTATTAATTAATCTTTCTTCTAATTTTTTATTGCTTACGATAAAGTAACTTATAAATTTAAATTCGAATTGTTTATCATTTCTAATTAAAACAAATGCAAATTAGAAGATAAATTGAAAATATATATAATTAATTTTAATATAAAAACTTTAGACTAAAAAACTTTAAAAAAACTTGTAACGATTAATAAATTTAATTTAAGATCATAACAATTTTTTTGTAAATTAGCTTCTACAGTGGCTTCAACTGTTTCAACAACTACTACAACGACAACTATTCCTACAACAACAACTGAAAGCACTACTACAGAAACAACCACAGAATCAACAACTAAAGCTTCTACAAGTTAGTGAAATTTATTTTAAAAACATTTTATTTAGCCTAACTCTATTTTTTAATATAAATTGGGAAATACGTTCTCTTTTTTCGAAATCTTTAGGTTTTCTTTTATATTTAAAATAGTTCTTTTTAAAGTACATTAATACCTCGTACAACGCTCTATATGCGTTCCTGAAAATTGAGCGTAATAGAAAACAGCACTATAGGAGGCAAGAAACTAAACTTTATGGGTTACGTTACTTCTGTGTTAAATAAATACCATTTTTTATTATTTTTAATTCATTTTTAATCAATAAATTGAATGTACATACATTTAATTCAGTTCAATATATACTTCAAAATAAAAATATTCGATACTTCTTCAATAAATAAGTTTTCATTATGTAAATTAAATACATATGTATGTATCAAAAACATAAAATAATAACATGATGAAATTCAAAATAGAAAAACTAAATTAAATTCTACATATTCCGTAAAAAACAAGTCTAATTTAGACTGTTGCCGATTCGATTGTTTCTCTTTTAAAATTTCAGTGTACGGAGTAAGACATTTTGAAAAATCTCTCTTAATAAAACCAGCGGGTTCAGAATCATGGTCATTGCCAGTTAGAACATTTAAAGCTTTGGCAATTATTTCTAAATTTTCTTGTAAAACCTTTATTATCAATTTCATTACCGGCTCTACATTTTTATCATCTTCACTTTCGTGGTTTTGGTATGATTCGTCTCCGATTTCAATTAAATCTTCATTGGAAAGGCCTGCATCATGCAAATTGATTATCTCTTCTATGTCTTCGTTCATTAGATCGTCGAACCCAACATAATGCGGAATTTGCAGTGTTTCCACGATAATGGAGTCTAAGTTATCGGGCACAGAATTTTCATTTTCTTTAAGAAGAATTTTATACCAAACATTGAAACTTCTCCAAAATTTCAAATTTTTTCCTTTTGTACATCAACTGCATGTAAAAGTTGCTTTAATGTACGCCGAAGATAATAGGCTTTAAAATTCTCTATAACTCCCTGGTCCATCGGTTGAATCAAAGAAGTCGTATTCATAGGTAAAAAAAATAGCTTCCACATGTATGGTTTTTGAAAGCGCAGCTATATTTTTTGAATGCCCAGGTGCATTGTCAATTATTAAAAGAGCTCTGGATTCTAGTTTCTTACTCTCGCAATAATCTTTTACTGCCGGGCAGAAATATTTCACAAACCATAGCTCAAAAATAGCAGCCGTAACCCAGGCCTTACGATTGGACACCCAAATGACAGGTAAATTATCCTTGGAGTAACCCTTCATTG
Source organism: Schmidtea polychroa (assembly GCA_959609185.1). Classification (NCBI taxonomy): domain Eukaryota; kingdom Metazoa; phylum Platyhelminthes; order Tricladida; family Dugesiidae; genus Schmidtea; species Schmidtea polychroa. The sequence goes on from CAUHTR010000196.1 coordinate 44,794, forward strand.
CCCGAGGATTTTCCGACTAATACAGCAACAACGGTTTCAATTTAAAATCGCCTGAAGCGTTCCCACCTAATAAAAGGGTAAGCCGATCTTTACCGCTTTAAATCCAGGAGATCGCTTTGCATTTTTAGAAATAAACGTTTTGGAAGGCATTTTTTTCCAAAATAACCCTGTCTCATCTACGTTGAATATTAATTCGGAGGGATATTTTTTCTCCGCTATCATCGATTTTAAAGATTTAGTAAAATCTTTCACGGCACCTACATCGGCGTTAGCGGCTTCTCACACAAATTTTTATGGTGTGAATATTAGCACGAATCTTAAATTTCTCGAACCATCCTCGGCTTGCTGCAAACGTTTCTACTGATGAGCTAGTAGAAGGTTCGTCAGAGATTTGTTTCTCTAACTTTTCAAATAAACCTCTTGCTTTTTCCATCATGACTGCTTGACTCAATGACATATCTCTAATATTTTGGTCTTCTATCCAGTCAGTCAACAGTTTTTCCATTTTTTCAATCATTGTGTTACGCATTCGAGAGGTTTTTGTAGGTGAAAGTGGTGTTGTTGATTGCAAAGATCTTTTAATTTTCTCAGCCTTTTGCATAATTGTTCTAACAGTTGAACCGGGTAAATTCAATTCACGGCTTACATCTACTTGACGTTCCACATTTTCTATTTTTCGAATTACTTTCAATTTTATATCCATAGATAAATTTCTTCTCGAATTTTTTGTTAAATCTTACACACTTTATAATACACACACTTTATAAGTTTCTATAATACACGTCAGTGTGTACACCAGTTTATGAGAAAATGAAGTTTGTAACTTTATTTATTCAATTTTATAAATAATTTTCAAGTAAGATTTTTAATTTTAAATAACTTTTAAGGTTTAAATTTTGATTTTATATAATTATGAGATCATTATTCAAGTTATTAAATACCGTATATACTCACGTATAAATCGAGAAACTTACGTCAAATTTTCAAGTCAAAATAGCCACTTCGACTTATACGCGGGTCAAAAACTTACAAATTAATTTTTCATGAAATCATTAAACCTTTTTTTAATTTTTGTTACTTCGACTTATACGCGGGTTTCCAATTTAGGACTTAAAAACCTCTTAAAATTTACTTGACTTATACGCGAGTATATACGGATTACTTTTAGTCAACATTTGTATTATAATTTATTTTTAATTAATTTTCAGGTTTGTTAGTATTTTTATGAAATATTATGCAATTATTTTTAGAATTATTTGGAATTATTTCGATACAATGTAAGTCAGATATATTTTTAACTATAAATAAATAAAGTAATCACCAACATATAAAGATGGATTCTACGAAATCCAACAGATTATATCCCTGATCTTCTGAAATAATTTGTCTTCTTCTACCTCTTCCTTTGTAAATTTCTCCATATTTTTTATATCTGTAAGTTATTGTTCCAATCGATTTTTTGGTGATTACAAGTAATCTTCCAAATTCTTCATAATTTCCAACATTTTTAAAGATATTAATTAGTCGAATTTTGTCATGTTCTATAATACGATGAAAATATTTTTTTTTAAATAAGTTATTAAAATATATAATTTTCGATATTTTCCCTGCAAATCCAAAGAAATTCTATGGAGCTTGTTCAATATATGAATAAATCTTACATTGTCAATTTTTTTAGAGAAATATTTGAAAATCTAAAGAAATATTAAATTTAAAATTATTTTATGATTAGATCTTACGATGTTTTATCGTCTATTTCTCTACAGCTCAAAGTAGAGTTGTCCGATTTTAGATCAATAATTTTTCCCCATGATTTTTGATATATTGAAAATGATAATATGTTAACAATATGTTAATCACTTTTAAATATTTAAACGAAAAACGTTATAAAAAATTTGCATGTATTTTTTATTATGTATGTAAAATTATTTTTCTGACACTTTCTCAATTTCTAAATAAAAACGTTTAAGTTTTGAAACATTAAATTTTTACACATAGGTAAGTTTCTGCGTTCCTATACTATTACTTTATCGATTTTTTTAGATTATAGAAACTTTTATATTTCGGAATTAGGTGTAACAATATTAGCCTATTGAATTGGTACATACTATTTTGTTTTTCTAGGAAATATATCTGGCTGTTTTTTGCCTTCTGTACAGGTAATAATGTTTTTTCATCACGGTAAGTCGTCTATCGAAGTTTATGCTATTATAAATTATTGTAATATAGTTTGTCATTACATCATATTTCAATATAAAAAGAAATTGTTTTAATTTAAAAATACGTGAAAACAAATAAAATGAAAATGAAAAATTTAAATGACTAATAACTAATAATAACAAAAACCTTGTAAGAAGCAAATAAATATTGCCACCCAAAATAGCCTATTTAGCCCTGTGATTATTTATTTTAGATCCAATTTTACATTAGATAAATTTAACATATCTTCATTTCCAGACATTTTTACATCAATTCCACAAAATTTAATAAAATAATAATAACGTTCAATGTGTTTCGCCTATGTACTATGCGTCACNTTCAAATAAACCTCTTGCTTTTTCCATCATGACTGCTTGACTCAATGACATATCTCTAATATTTTGGTCTTCTATCCAGTCAGTCAACAGTTTTTCCATTTTTTCAATCATTGTGTTACGCATTCGAGAGGTTTTTGTAGGTGAAAGTGGTGTTGTTGATTGCAAAGATCTTTTAATTTTCTCAGCCTTTTGCATAATTGTTCTAACAGTTGAACCGGGTAAATTCAATTCACGGCTTACATCTACTTGACGTTCCACATTTTCTATTTTTCGAATTACTTTCAATTTTATATCCATAGATAAATTTCTTCTCGAATTTTTTGTTAAATCTTACACACTTTATAATACACACACTTTATAAGTTTCTATAATACACGTCAGTGTGTACACCAGTTTATGAGAAAATGAAGTTTGTAACTTTATTTATTCAATTTTATAAATAATTTTCAAGTAAGATTTTTAATTTTAAATAACTTTTAAGGTTTAAATTTTGATTTTATATAATTATGAGATCATTATTCAAGTTATTAAATACCGTATATACTCACGTATAAATCGAGAAACTTACGTCAAATTTTCAAGTCAAAATAGCCACTTCGACTTATACGCGGGTCAAAAACTTACAAATTAATTTTTCATGAAATCATTAAACCTTTTTTTAATTTTTGTTACTTCGACTTATACGCGGGTTTCCAATTTAGGACTTAAAAACCTCTTAAAATTTACTTGACTTATACGCGAGTATATACGGATTACTTTTAGTCAACATTTGTATTATAATTTATTTTTAATTAATTTTCAGGTTTGTTAGTATTTTTATGAAATATTATGCAATTATTTTTAGAATTATTTGGAATTATTTCGATACAATGTAAGTCAGATATATTTTTAACTATAAATAAATAAAGTAATCACCAACATATAAAGATGGATTCTACGAAATCCAACAGATTATATCCCTGATCTTCTGAAATAATTTGTCTTCTTCTACCTCTTCCTTTGTAAATTTCTCCATATTTTTTATATCTGTAAGTTATTGTTCCAATCGATTTTTTGGTGATTACAAGTAATCTTCCAAATTCTTCATAATTTCCAACATTTTTAAAGATATTAATTAGTCGAATTTTGTCATGTTCTATAATACGATGAAAATATTTTTTTTTAAATAAGTTATTAAAATATATAATTTTCGATATTTTCCCTGCAAATCCAAAGAAATTCTATGGAGCTTGTTCAATATATGAATAAATCTTACATTGTCAATTTTTTTAGAGAAATATTTGAAAATCTAAAGAAATATTAAATTTAAAATTATTTTATGATTAGATCTTACGATGTTTTATCGTCTATTTCTCTACAGCTCAAAGTAGAGTTGTCCGATTTTAGATCAATAATTTTTCCCCATGATTTTTGATATATTGAAAATGATAATATGTTAACAATATGTTAATCACTTTTAAATATTTAAACGAAAAACGTTATAAAAAATTTGCATGTATTTTTTATTATGTATGTAAAATTATTTTTCTGACACTTTCTCAATTTCTAAATAAAAACGTTTAAGTTTTGAAACATTAAATTTTTACACATAGGTAAGTTTCTGCGTTCCTATACTATTACTTTATCGATTTTTTTAGATTATAGAAACTTTTATATTTCGGAATTAGGTGTAACAATATTAGCCTATTGAATTGGTACATACTATTTTGTTTTTCTAGGAAATATATCTGGCTGTTTTTTGCCTTCTGTACAGGTAATAATGTTTTTTCATCACGGTAAGTCGTCTATCGAAGTTTATGCTATTATAAATTATTGTAATATAGTTTGTCATTACATCATATTTCAATATAAAAAGAAATTGTTTTAATTTAAAAATACGTGAAAACAAATAAAATGAAAATGAAAAATTTAAATGACTAATAACTAATAATAACAAAAACCTTGTAAGAAGCAAATAAATATTGCCACCCAAAATAGCCTATTTAGCCCTGTGATTATTTATTTTAGATCCAATTTTACATTAGATAAATTTAACATATCTTCATTTCCAGACATTTTTACATCAATTCCACAAAATTTAATAAAATAATAATAACGTTCAATGTGTTTCGCCTATGTACTATGCGTCACATCTTGTGCAAGTAATTTGGTAAACAATGTTCTTTGAGAAGCAGAAACATTTGGTGGAGGATTGGCATATACAATCTCGATGAAATAGGTCTGATGTTAGAGATTTTTGAGACTTAAACAACATACGCAATAATTAATAAAAAGTTTCACAGAAATTTTTCATTGAAATAGATTGTTTTAGACATGATTTGTATCCGAATTTTATAATATTTATTTATTTAAGAATTCAATGGGAATAATTTCCTTATATTTTTATTTTAACTGAATTCTAGAATTGATTGAAAATATTGTTTCAGCAAACTTCTTCATATAAGTTTTCTGTAGATTTCGATAATACTGTCAGTTGAAAAATTAATATTATAAATAATATTTATTTTTATTTAATAATAAACCTTTATTAAATTTCCTTTTCTTAGCAATCCCAACGACATATCAGACGACAATCAAAAGTAAAAAAATTATTTCTTGAATTTTTTCTAATTTATTTATATCAGAATTGGATCATTATTTATCATCATGCAAACCATGCAAAACCTATGAATCGTAATTAGCTATTGTTTTAATGCTGTTATAAATTCTACAATCTTCAGCTGATTTAAAGAATCCAATTGTCCATTGAATTTACTTACCATCTAAAGATCTTCGCATCATTGTTATGGGGTCGCTTCTTACGGTTCTTAATTTCATTAGAAACTTTCCAGGAGTGTAAGATGCTTTTGAATTGCAATGGAGTTGCAAGGTATGGTTCCACCACCTGGTTTTCATGCGCTAACAAACATATACAAATTTATTCAAAGATGTTATTTCAGCACATCCTTTTCCAGAGGTAATATTAACATTGTGAGGATTTTAGGATATCACATGGACATGAAAGTATTATTTATTCTTATTTTGTAATCAGTACTGATATTTGTCAGGTATCACTTCATAAGTTATTGAATATATCATTCAACAAATTCGTCTTTTAAGCGTTTCTGCAAGTTGTATTTCTTCTATTCGTTTAAGTAACAATGACTAAGTTAAAAATATTATTGTTGGTGTTCAACAAGAGAGGCACAACAATGAGGTGAAAAGACATCAAATTCACAATATTATAATTTAAAGTACAAAAATATTAATTAAAATATAAAAACAAATTTAAAATGAATATTTTCCGGGGAAACTGGTACCAGCGGATGTCGAACAATGAGACGAGTTCAAATATGATAAAAATAAAGCTCAATGGGGCCCCTAGAAGGATATAATTACAAAAATCTAAAATTAATTAAAAATCAATTAGCTAATACAAAACCCAAGCTAATGGAAAATCCGAGTCAATTGTTGGGTATTTTGTGCAAGTCGGTATTACTGTCTGCCTCCTTTGTGTTCTTTTTGAAATTAAGTTAAACAACTCAACACAAAAATCTTTATTCAAGACTAATACAATTACACTTTTATCAATCACGCTCTTTAATGAAACAACTACAACTTTACACAACTTTTTTGTTCTGTACCTTCGTTGTTCGTTTACTTTTCTTCGACCTACTGGCAATTCTGTTTACTTGCCGGTGGCTTTTATACCCATCTCGTAATTTGATTTAATTGTGTCAAATTATTTCGGATCCAATTTCCCCCGGGCTTCTTCTTGTCACTCTAATTACTTTGGGAATTCGCTCGTCTCCTTTGACGGTTTGTCCCAATTTAATTATTCATCGGCTAATTTAAATGCCTCTACTAATTTGAAATACCATTCAGGTTCTCTCACATCGCTCGGGTTTCCCATTAGCTAATTAATTTTTTAATTAATTTTAGTTTTTTGTAATTAATTCTTTTTATGAGCCCCCCATTGATTTTATTTTATTATATTTGAACTTGTATAATTGTTCGGCATCCCCCATAGAAGTTTCCCCCAGAATATACTCATTTATTAAATTTTTTGTTTTTTTTAATTAATATTTTGTACTTTAACTTATTTTTGTGAATTTGGTGTTTTTATTGATTTTTCACCTCATTTGTACCTCTCTTGTTAAATCCCAACACAATGGAGAATCCGAGCAGTGTGAGAAGACTTGAGTGGTCAATCAAATTAGCTAGAGGCAATTAAATCAGCCGATAAATAATTAAATTGAGGCAAGCCATCAAAAAACGAGCAATTTGCCCAAACTAATTAAGTCGGTAAGAGGAAGCCCGGGAAAAGGATCCAAAGTAATTTGATTAGGGGATAGTAAAATTACGAGATGGGTATAAAAGCGACCGGCATGTAAATAGAATGCCCAGTAGGTCGAAGAAAAAAAGGATATTCTAGCGAAAGGAAGCAAAGGAGAGTTTAACTTAGTGATAAATAAATATTTTCGATGCTAGCGTACCAGAAAAGGATATCTTCCGTTGGAAGATTAATCCCTGCGCAAGATTCAGATTGAAATTGAAAAGTGTGCAGAGCAAAAGATTTGTTTAAAGGGTGATTGTTTCAGTAAAGTGTGTAATAGAAGAAAAGTGGTGTAATTGTGATAATTCCAAATAAATATTATTGTGTTGGGTGGTTCGATTTGATTAATAAAAGAACACCAAGGAGTCAGACTGTGATACAGGCTTGCACAAAATATCCAAAATTATTATCAAAAACAATAAGGTATGTCGAGTTGGGTATTTTCCGTAGTAAAACACTTAAATATATTTATTTTCATGAATCAAAACTCTTCTGACACCCTATAAGCAAAGATTTTAAAAACTAAAAATTCAGCTGGAGAATTAGAGAATTTAAAATGGCCTAATGAAAATATTGTATAATAATAATGAAAATTACAGATTAATTATAATTTTTGTGATTTCTGCTCTATCTGTATGTATTTTGATATCCTCCATGATTGCGGCAGTTGGGATATCAAACTGTAGGATGAAGCGATTTCGAGTAAGCAATTATTTCATTAAAATCACAATAAATTCTCAATAAGTGCCGCATCTGATAAGTATCACACTCAATAGTCATTCTGTTGGATATAATAAAATCCACAAGAAATGGATTAAAAATTGGTTCATCAAAATTTGATGTTATTCATTAATTTTATGTGTTTAACAAATGATTGATTCATCTCCTGTGGCACTTATGTAGAATTTACTGTAGTAATATTATATGGCTGGTATTTAATTGAGCATTAATAATATATTGGATGAGCATTAATATAATAAAGCTTTAGCAATAATTTAATAGAATTATAGAAATTATTTTTGAAATTATTATAGAAATTATTTATTTAAAAAACTACATTAATTTAAATGAAAAAATACATTAATCAATTTAAGAAAAAACATTAGATAAAAAAATACCATTATTTATATTATTTTGAAATTGAAAAAAATCACAGATAATCATTTATAAAATTGTCATTGTCTTAGTAAAGGTTATTTTAGCTTTCGAAGGTCTTCCTCTCTTACGCTTGGTTCCAATATCGACATTTTTTGCTTCTGGTGGTGGTTTACAATAATTTAATCTGATCGCCATACCAACCAAATATTTGGAAATGTAGTGCTTTAGAAATCCAGGACATGTACAAGTACCTGTCTTCCATATTTCTCCATTGTTTGGTAGGGATAACACACCAAATGCCGAATTGTGTAGCTCGGAAGGTCTCTAAAATATTAAATCAACCATTTTCGTAGGGTTTTATATATTTATCTAAGATTTTAACAGTTTTGCCTTGATGGTGTATAATATTTTGTAGTCTCTACATCAGTATCTGGTATTGAAACCACTTCATTGTTTGACTTGCCCAATTGTATCTATCAGTCCAATGTGAAAGTTGAATAGTTGTTTATTCCTTGTAACATTTTGAATTTATATCTCTTGGATCGTGCTCTTGTGACTTTTTTTTACAAGCGGCTTGACACTTTTTCGAACGTCATTTGACTTGATTGCACCTGTAGTGTACTTCATATGTAATATTTGTCATCGAAATGCTCTAAATTCCATCACTCTTTATTTTTTCTAAATCTTGTTCTTTGTTCTCGTAGGTCTGAAAAGCTACCCATTTTCTTCGAGTTTGTTTTGAGCGTTTTATATTAGAAACTGTGTTGTTTTGAGTATTTTCTATCTCCTCTTTTATATCGCTTGAATAATGTGCTATGCGTTGTAATTGAGCCATTTAAAGCACGCATAACAAAAAAAGTACCTTAATATAATAACGCACATAAAATATAAATAGCGATCATTCAATATAATTAATGATAAAGTTCTTTAATTCTCATTTAAAAAAATGAAGGCTCATTTTAATATAATTAATGCTCATAAATATTGGTCATAAATATCTCATGGAATTTATTAAGTAAATACTTTGAAACAATGTCATATTCATTTAATTTTATATAATTATAGTTTAGATGAATCATAATACAGAATGACTCCAGTGCAAATATAAATTATTAGATAAATGAGAATAAGGAATTGGGCAATAAGGGTTGGGTAAGTACGGCTTTTTGATGAGCTGTGTAGCTCCCATTGAAGTCTGATTTTTTATATTGTGGCTCTTTGTAATAAAGGAAAAACCTGTATTTGGCTCTCGAGGACCTCATGCGTGCCCACCCTTTGCTATATATTATTTATTTCTGATAAGCTAAAAATAGGTCCTAACTTTCAAAAATCTATTTTATTAAAATACTGAATTTCCAATATTTATTAAATTTTTTTTAATTTTTCAATATATAATGAAATAATTTTCTTCGAAGAAAAAAATATATTAAACGTAAATGTAGATAAATGTAAAAATACATTAACTTTTTGGAAATAAATAATATAGTAAAATAAATGTTTTCCCCACTTTCTGTTGTTTGTTTAATCATTACACTTTCATTGCATTCATCTTGTATTCTTTTAAAATTTCATCTAAAATTCATCTAAACTGTAATTATAAATAATTTATAAGTGAAATTAAATGAAAAAAACATTAGTTATTGAAAAATTAATATTACTAAATGAAATATTAACACCAATAAATGCAAAGGTCACACTAATAGATGAGAAACACGATTTTTAAAATTATCACAAATCAGCACCAAGGATTCAAGAGACATAGAGGGCATTTGTCCCCAACCCCCAAATAAATTATATATTAGAAAATATAAATTAGGGATGAAATATTTTAATAAAACCTTTCTTTTGGTTTTGTTATGAAAATTATGAAAATAAAAAAATGTATATTCTTAGTTAAGTCTTTTCAAATCCAAGAAAGACAACTATGCTCGCGATAATTATTCCTGTAATTTGTATGTCTTTTCTGCACAACAAAGTACATAGACGAGTGCCGGTTACATGTGTCGTTGTGCTCGGCTTTGCATGTAAACAACCCCCCCTTCTCCGTATTTGACACATTTGCTTGTGTTAGTTTCGAGTTAATAGTTTTGAATTGCAATAGTTTCTTTATTTTATATGTAATAAAAGGTTTAATAATCATTTTAATATTTTCCACTACAGTAGGTACTATTATTCTTTTATTTTATTCATTTTGTTGCCACTGTGATTTTATTGATATAAATAAAAATAAAGCAAATAAAAGTCAATACACCCTGTTGAGTTTTCTTTCTAAAAGAACAGCCGTTTCGAATAAATATACTGATAATAGTACTTTTTCATCACTTAAATACATGAAGTCATATTTAAGAAATACCATGGATGAAAATTGGTTAAACGGTTTGGCTTTGTTATATATTCATCAATACATTAAAATAAGTTCAACTGAAATACTTTTTGAATTAATGAAGGGACAAAGACGAATTAATATTATTAACAATTTATAATTAATATTAGTAACAATCCTTCATAAAAATGCATCACTTCTTTCTCTGCACAAAAGACTTGTGCAAATTGTACGTCGTTGATCTTTATTCATCTCCAATAATAGATGTGGGACCCATATACTCTGCCTGCAAACTTTCCCGATTTTGTGAAGATGTCTTTGTACTGTTGACCAAGTAGCCTGAAGAGTGTTTGCTATTTCCTGGATACTCAATTTGGAATTCGTTTTCACCAGTGTTTTTTAAAAGTCATTAACAAACCCCACTTCGATCACTATCAGACAAGTCAAAATCGCCATTAGGAAATTTTCTAAACTAACGTTGACACTTATTTAAATTCAATATTTTTCCATACACATCACAAATTTTCTTTGTAACACCCTATCGAAAATAAAACAGCATGGAATGACGTAAATGTTCTTCAGTTAGTTGATTGTCCGCTATTTTGCACCAAAGTAATAAAAATATTTTAATTCACTTGTCATAAAGCCACGGATTGTAATATTGACTAATAAAACTCGACTTTACACCTTCACGCTCTGAGCTAGACTGAAGCAAATATTCCACACTAAAAATAATTTATTACCCTTAATATATTGTAATATAGTCCTTGTAATATACATTGTTAATAATTAATTATAAATTTGTTAATTATTTTAAAATATTTTTTTTCTTTTTTCTGTGTCAACTTTTAATATTGGTCGATGAATTTCATTAAATAATAATTTTGCCCCTCCAAGCTCAAATCCTGGCTACGTTCATGTCACAACTATTATTTGTTTAAAACAATAAAATGATAATTTAAGCCTTTTGCTGCAAATAATGTATTTAATGAAAGAATTTTCGACTATACGATAGTCCTGCAGGAGATTGACAAGGACTATCGTATAGTCGAAAATTCTTTCATTAAATACATTATTTGCAGCAAAAGGCTTAAATTATCATTTTATTGTTTTAAATAATAAATGCTGCTACCAAGCAATCATCATTTTATATTATTTGTTTAATAAAACTATAACCATTAGTTAATTACTGACTCCTCGTGTTCTTTAATCAATAAGAAACAACTCTAAAGTTTTGTTGTGCAAACTACTGGAACAATCGACATTCAATTATTCTATCTCTGCTATGACGGAGTGCTGAAACCCTCGAAAGGGAAACAATAACCATTTTGATTGAACATTTCACCACCGTCTTAATTTTGGTTCACTTTTATATCCAAAATAATCTCCTTATTTCTTTAATAACTGCCTCTAGCCTATTCCCCAACACCAATTTTCACACGCGATAGTTAATATGTAATAATATAAAATCTACATTAAAAGTCAGTTTATATAAAAATATTTAGTCCATTTAATTTGTATCTGTCTTTTAAATACTTTTTAATTAAGTTCAGTCAAGTTTATCCTAAAGGAAATTCCGAAGATCCTGGCCTTAATTCACCAGAAGCTTTGAACAAAAGATTCAATATATTTGCAACAAACGATTACCCGTCCACCTCTGTAGAAAATCTACCATATCGATATAGTCATTGTGAAAACCTCATAGATGATATCATTAAAAACAGAAATTCCACCTCAGAAACCTTCAAAAATCAAAATCAAATAAAAATAACTCAGTTTAATCCTTCAGATTTTTACACCGCTTCAACTACTTCTAAACTCGCCAGAAAATCAGTCAACCAAACGGTTTTGAATCGACATCCTAATACAAATCAAATTCTCAATCAAGAAAAAATTGAGAAAGTACAAATGGAATCCACGCTTGCCAAAAGTCAAGGTCCAAAACTTGTGAGAGACGAAAAACGACTAAAATCCAAAAAAAACAATAACAATACTAACAATACCAGATATATTTATCGCAAATAAGTTTTGGCTAAATTGATAGTTTCAACAATTTATAAAACAATATTTCCGAAACTCTGAATTTTACGGTTCGATCACTCATGCATGACCTATTTATACTTATTTTCAATAATAATAATAATAATAATAATAATAATAATAATAATAATAATAATAATAATAATAATAATAATAATAATAATAATAATAATAATAATAATAATAAATAAATAAAAGAACATCACTTTAATAAATATATATTTGTAACATATTTCGATAAGTTCATTAGTAATTACATAATCGTATGTGTGCAATCCATAAAATTTCTCATCATTGGATGCTTATTGATATAAGTATAGCACGAAGAGTTAAATGGTATAACATCAATACCACACAGATGATATATACCCAATAGCTTTTAAAACGTTTAGACCAGCGGTTCTCAACCGTTTCCTTATTTGTACCCCCAAGAGAAAAAGTATATTTATGAAATGAAGAATATTTATTTTAATTGCTAACGTTCTAAAATTGAAACATGACGTCATACAGAACAAGAAATTCTAATCAACAAAAAAAGTTTTTATTGTAATTATTGTGTAAGTGTGGTTATTGTGTGGTAAGATAATGGGGTTGCGCGTACCCATTTGCAATAGCCAGCGTACCCCTAGGGGTACGTGTACCACCAGTTGAGAACCTCTGGTTTAGACAATACTTGAAAGAATCTCTATATTCATTGAAATATTTACCATTTATCACCCGAATTTTGCAAGAAAGTATATTATATGCTGTTTTGACTTCATATTTTAAATGAATAATAAAAGTTCAAATGTCATGCTCAAATTTCGGGGTATCATAAAATAAAAACATACTCATAATGGGGACATCAATTATATGCAAACTTCAAAGGCTGCTTTGTAAGTTTATAGAAAAGACAGAACCTATTTTCAAAGTAGAAAAAATAACTTGATCATTACCGTTGTTTTTTTGATCGGTTGACACCCCAAATTCACCAGATATTCGTCGTCGTTTATTTGCCTTCCGTGGATCATTATTCGGAATATACATGTTGTTTGATTGGTGGTAATCACATCTATCGCCAATGTTTTGACTTTTACATAACAGTTTTGGATCATTGTTATTGGTTCTTTTCCAACCATTCGGACGTTTAAGTTAATATTGCCTTGTTTCTCAGGCTGGCTTCGGATTGCTTTCCCATTTCTCCTCATCCGCGCTTCGATTTGCGTTTGAAATGGGCTCGTCTCTTTTACTCTTGGTAGGATAATTGGGATTATTGCTTCCAACGAATCCACCGGTATTCATAATAGTAGCATCCAGTTTAGTATTTCCTTTATTGTTTCTCCAATCTTTCAATTCTAACCCTAGTCGCTGGGTTAATTGTTGGGTTTCCTCCAATCTCTCAATTGCCATTTGGGTGATCAAGAATACACTGTCTTAATCCATTACTGCTACTGGCTTTGGCTCACTTTTGGCAGTGAGTTTCGTCACTCTACCTGGGACTCCCAGGCTAGGAGTATCTTGTTCTGTAGAAGTATTTGATTTGCTTCTAATTTGGTTCCACATAAGTACAAATCATATCCTTGATGCTATAAACTTTTCAACGTTTCTGTTAATTTATCAGCCCGACATCTTACCCTTATGTCGAACTTATAATCTTTATCCCGAAGAAGTTTTAGCTGGGAGTATAGTAGATCCCATTCTTACTCCATGGCTATTCCTAATTTTCTTAGGATCTTGTACATGTCGCTATGATACTTCGGATCATCTTTGACTAGGGATATAAGTTTTATTACGGTATCAATCTCATCAATTTTTATCTCGGCTTTACCCAATTTTTCTAATTGTTGTATCAGCTTCTGATGATACTCATATCTGGAATCCACCAGTTTCATACATTTCGTTAGGGATCTGACACTTCTTTAATCTTTGCTTCTCCTGGCAAAGTTATGTCGAACTCGCTCAGTATGGTTGCCATACTAGGTTCATTATCGAAATCACTTTCTGATTCAGTTTCCTCATGGCTCTCTCTATGAGAGCCCATGTTTCTAAATGCATTAACTTTATCTTTTCCAATATTTATCATGAAGATGCTATCTTCTTGGTTTGTCAGTTTCGCCAATCTATTCTTTTCCTCCCGGATTTTCATTTCCAGTTATTGTAGATAGGTTAAACCTTGATCCTGGTTAACTATAAATGTCGTCTTTGGTTTGTTAAAATTACCCTTATCGGTATTTTTGTAGAACTGCCCTGTGTTACCACTATTATTCTGTAGACATAACCTCATCATATGTCCGGATATTTTGCATTCGTGACCTTTTTATCTTACCGGATGAATTTTAATCGTACTAAAATTATTGCTGTTCTGAGGATCTCAAGTCTTGCAGACTGCATCAAAGTGCCCCTTATATTTACATTTTTCACATTGTAGATTCTGGATTCTAAAGTTTTCCGCTATGTGGTTATTTCGCCCATATTTGGTGCAGTGAGTACTTTTCCGAGTGTCCATCTCTTTCCTACTGGTATAGTCTTTCGCTATATACCATTTTCTATGGCAATTAAAACACTCTACTAGTGTCCTCTCGCTGTTCACCATGAACATAGTTGATTTTTTTAAGTTGCTTTCGATTATGACCGCCTCTTTTGTTAATTCGTCAAAATAATCACTAGTGTGCAATATTAAAGCGTTCCTCATTGTAGGAGTGAGTCCTGCCCACAACTGGTTTTTAACTAATAGTTCTGTTGGCTTTGTCCATGTGGTTTTCGGACCAAATACCCTTTCGGCAACCAATTACTTAGAACTAGGGCCAATTACTAAGTACCAAGTCATTAAAACCATGAACCATTTACTTACAACTAGATACTTAGAACCAGATACCAAGTGCTTACAACCAAGAACTAACAACCAGATATCAAATAATTACAACTAAATACCTACAACTAGATACCAATTACTTACAACAAGGTCAACTAGATACCAAACAACTATGTATTAACAAATAAGTGTCAATAACTAGCAGCTAACAACCTAACTAGTTACTAACACCTAGCTACCAAGTGCAAACAATCAAGTATTTACAAACATATACCAAGTACCAACTTGCAGCTACTAAGTATTTACAACTAGTTACCAACAGATAACTGTCAATAACCAGCTTCTAACAACCCATAACAATAATAACAATTAAAGACAAAATAAAGTTTATTCATCATCATATATTTGCTTATAATAAGCTCTTGTATACTATTGTATACTATTTCTTTCTTGTCAATTTCTAAAAGGACAATCACCAATGATGAGTCATACTTAAACAAGATTATGAGTCATAAAAAGAAAAAAAAATTTAATGGATTTCTGAAAAAATTAAAAAATTCATTGGGAGGAGTGGGACTACTAAAGACTTTGAAATTTTTTTGTTATAAAAATGATGAGTCATAGATATTTTTGATATGAATACTTTGACGTAATGTAGAAAAAAGGTCATGAGTCATACAAAAATGTATGACGCGTTACTTTAAATCAGTTTATTGATTTTTTTGTATATTACAGAAGTTTTTATTTCATGCAAACGAGTTTACCATTAATATTTTAGTTACGGTGACCAAACGTCTATTTTTTAAAAGGACAGTCCTTTATTTTACTGCTATTTTTGAAATAAATGTTATAAATTTATCGATTTTATAAGGTAATATTTTATTTTCTTCGATGTCCTTTATTTTTCAAAAATAATATAATTACCGTAAATATAGTTTAACCTTTAATGACATTATACTTATTTTGTTTGATGTTAACATAAAAAATAAATATTCAATTAAAAATTTTAAAGTGTATAATTGATTTCCATTAAAACAATAAAAAATATTTATAAAATATATAATTTTTAAAAAATTCAAAAAGTTTAAATTTCAAATAAAATTAAATGTAATTATTATAGTAAAATATTTCTTTAAAAATTTAAAAATTTTCATTAAGATTGAAATAAATTTAAATATTTGAAAATAAGTAATATTCATTTATTTAATTTTAATTAGCTAAATTAGATCTAGAAATAAATACAATGAAAACTGAAGAAGAATGTATAATATGCTATGATCCAATAACAGATGAGACGAGGATAATATTTGAATGTTGTGGACATTCATTTTGTCGCAATTGTACAAAGCAAATGATGGCCAATAATCTTACCTGTCCAATTGACCGAAAACCAGTAACATCTCTGAAATATTTGACAGAAACTGTGGAAAGCTTCATAACGGGAGTAGAGTTCTATCTCATGTCAACTCTAGAAAGGGATAAGAATTTCCTATCATATATAGGTGAAATGAATGAGCTTGTTAAGGTTTTCCGAGCCAATTCGATCCATTTGAAAAATGTTTCATCAACCTTGCAACCAATGAATGGAGAAATATCAGAATTAGAAATTTCAGATTTTTCAGAAAAGATTAAGGAAGTTTCTAAATCATTTAAAAGATTTTTGGAATTCGATGAATTTAACCGAGAATATGTCTTTGGTAATTATCTGGTGTGTCAGATTGAAGATCAAGTTGAAGAAAAAACAACTTGCTGTCGCATGATGGACTCCGTTATCCGATTGGCGGAACTCAGCGTGGAATATTATGCGAACCAATTAATCAGCTCGGAAGATCTGAAACAAATGTTATCTGACCTATCAAACAAATCAGAACATATAATTAATTTATATATTTTCCACATTGAATCAATAGAAATGATAATAAGCCTAATAAGTTCTCTTTTTTACAATGGATTTAAGCACGTCGAATATTTGTTCCCATTATTATTTAATTGTCGAATGGAAATTAGTGCAGTAATTTCTGAAACAAACTCTGAAATAATAAAAGTTGAAGAAAACTCTGAAACCGACCAATCAGAATTTAGTAAAATGGAATCTTTTGAAATTTCACGGGAGAAATATTCAGAAATCCTTTCAAAAATAGTCGCAAAAGTTCTAATATCAATGGAAAATATTTTAGGACTGATATTGTCAGAGTTTGATGTCTTGGAGTTTAATAGGCTAAACATAGATATTCAGTGCGATTTGTGCGATTTCTTTCAAGTAGAAACAAGGTTTTGGAGGGACCATTCAAAAGAATTTTTATATAATGTAAATAATGCGACAGATTTATTCGATTTTGGTCGGCTTCACTTAACCATGTTGAACAGTAGCTTCTATGACTTAAGTGTTTATTATATTGATGTCATTTTGGGCATTACAGCCGAGGATACGAACACAGACGAATATTATGATAATTTTCTAGTTTATTTGGAAGAACTACATAATAGATTTGGCGAAACCAATAAAAATATTTCTGATTTAATGGACAATTTGATATACACTGTTTTTATATTGCTTTAAATAAATTTGCAAATGTCTATCAGTAAGTAGTCTTCATGAGTTCACAACGTATTGGAAATAAAAATAAAACATTACGACAAATTGTGAAATCTTTCATTAAATTACAACATAGTGATAAAATATTACAACCATTTTTAGTTCTAGATCAAACCAATTTATAGAATTAAAATTCATATATATTTATTGTTACATAAAAAACTAAATAAAATTATTTCAACTAGAATTTTTTAACAAAACATCTGTTAGGTTAGTAATTGGGTTGTACGATTAACACACGCTCTCTTGATCTGACTCCAAAGATCTGCAAATAAAAACTCAAAACTCTTTTCAATACGAATATTTATTTACGAAATATACGTACAAATATGATTTACAAAATAATAAAAACAAAAAGATTTAATTCCCAAAAACTTTCCGCTACTAAGAAAAGATATCGGTGAAGACAGGATCCTATTTGATGAACAGCACAGCTCAACAATGAAAGGAACAAGATGAGGGATGCCAAACCTTAGCGCGATCGCTTACTACCAGAAACTGATAGTAACGTTTTCCTAGACACCTACCCTCTGCTATTTAAGAAAATTACGTAAGCAAAAATGTTCCCCTAGAAAACTGATGCTTATCCAAATCCAAATCATTTCCAAAATTATTTCCATAGCATTGTAGTAGTACTCTGCTGGGAGCGCCCAACAAACAAAGACCAAAGTCAAACTAAAGAGAACTAAGATTTTCATGTTTAAAATTAATTTCATAAATCCTTTTATACAGATGAAAGATATGTGAGTACAGGTTTTTTGTGATTCACTTTCATGGCATTTACATTAATATAAATCAGGCATGGGCAACATACGGCCCGCGAGCCTCTTTTGACCGGCCCCCAGTGTTCATTGATCCATACCATATAACCAGGCCCTTGATAAGCTTTCAGGAATGTATGCAGTTGACGTTAGAGCTACACCATTAGTACAAATACACATTTAATATAAGCGTGGTGGTGCAGCAGTATACTTCCGGTTACCTCTCCACATTTACACCTCACTGTGAAGTATTAGTTATATTCTATTAGGAAACTTCCAACTTTCTGTAGAGCGTATAATTGTGCAGGGCTGAAGATGATCCCAAGTTTGTTGGTGTGCTACTGCTACTCTAATAGCTGCCTTTATTCAATCCTGTAGGAGAGGTTAGGATGTACTAGTAGCTCTCTCTTAACTGTGAGGATGAGTGTGACTGGAATGAATGCATTAATGCCCTTGTTGTCATATTATTAGGCAGGTGAGGTTGTACAATAAAACTCCTTTAGCCAACAGTTCAATTATCAAACATTATGTTCACTACCTCTATGAACAAAACTTATAATTTTATGTTTATATTATAAAAAAAAATCGATAATATTATAAACTTTATATTATAAAGTTTATAATATTATCAATTTTTTTATGAAATAAATACGCAATTTCAACCACAGTTGAGGATGAGCACTATTACAAAAAAACGAAAAAGTTGACAGTGAACACCGAGTATTTAATGATAAGTGGACATCGGATTATCTGTTTGTAGAATCAAACAATATGCTCGTTTGTCTTGTTTGCTCGCAATCAATTTCCGTTAAAAAGGAATTTAATGTAAGACGGCATTACCAGACTCAGCATGCAGAAAAGTTCGATCAGATACAGGGACAATTAAGGAAAGATAGGATCGAATCTCTCCGAAAAGCACTTCTAGGGCAACAGACATTCTTTATCAAAGTTAATAAAGAGGTTGAGTGTGTTGTGAAGGCGAGTTTCATGATAAGCGAGAAAATTGCCAAGAAACTGAAACCGTTTTCTGATGGGGAGTTTGTCAAAGAATGCATTGATGCTGCTGTGGATTGTATCTGTCAGGAAAAAAAACAACTTTTCTCGAATATCAGCCTTTCTCGATTTACAATCGTAAGACGAATTGATGATATTGCAAAAAACNAATAAATTAATTAAATAAAGAAATCGTCAATTTGATGTATAATTTAATTTAATTCTCAAAAGACTAAATTGTAGACTCCAGATTGTTTTGATTTTATTTTAATTTACTTATTTTAAAGTTCTACTTTAATTTAATAATTTAGACCTTAATTTACCTATTTATCCTTAAATTACCATGCTTTTTCATTAAGGACCCTTTTTGTATTGAAAATCCCAGGACCATAATTATACTTAGAAAATTTCATGCTCTTTTAGCGAAGACTGATATTTGTATTGAAAATCCCAGGATCCATCAAAACCCCTCACTATAGTCAGAAAAAACATGGCTTTTTTATATAGGCCCTTTTTTGTTTTGAAAATTCCAGAAAAAAACAAGTGTAGCTCCCTGCAGCAATTACGTAACCATTGAGCAAAATAAATTGCTGTAGCAACCCCCCAACTGGGTACCGGATGGTCGTGCTGCATAGGGCTACTAACTACCTACTATCATTGCTTTTATATTCGAATTAAAATGAGCTGTAAATTTTGCTATTGAAAATATCTTATTTTATGAAGTCTTTTCTTAGTGATTTTATATAAGAACCAGTTAGATTGAAACTCTCAAATATCGAGACCGTAACATATGCATTCATGTGAATGGAAATTCTGTTGAAAAATATTAAATTTCACTTTATGCTTTATGTGTACCCTTTGTAATATATGCACTTTATGCTTTATGTGTACCCTTTACTAATTTCGCCACTTCAGCATTAACTAAGGTGATTATATATACTAACATGGAGATAATGAGATCATATATTCAGTCCGACAGAGATAAATAAGTAAATAAATAAATAAACAATTGTGAAATAATGTATCTCGACAAACGAAAATGTAACATTTAAACCAACCAAATCAGTCCAAGTTCATAAAAATCTGCAACTCCAGTAAAACAATTTAATAGTTATTGAAATTCATAACGTCGTAATATCTAGAATTTCAGATCAAATCTCAATGTCGGGAATTGTTAGAGATAAATGGCTTAATAAATTGGACTTCCTTTTGGCCTGTATTGGATTTTCGGTCGGTCTCGGAAATGTTTGGAGATTCCCATATTTATGCTATAAAAACGGCGGAGGTAAAGATTGTTTTTTCAATTATAAAAATATATAAAATGTCAAATAAAATATATAAAATGTAGATCCTCTCCACTTCATAACGTCACCAGTTGAACTACCATTTACAAGACCAAATCTAATTTCTGGGCCTTTTGTATCAAATACTATAGAAAATAGTTCCAAATCTCCTATTTTAAACACAATATAGTTTAAATTTTATAAGTGTGATCAGTTAGTTGAAATAACTATTGATGTTAAATTTATATATTAAAATCGATATTAAATTATATCATATTATATTAAAATTATATTTAGGTATTTTAAATTAAGGTCTGATCAATAGTTAATCAATATTAATAATTAACACGCTTTAGTTGTTTAAATTTTCAGAAAAACGAGAAAATTTAAAATTGTAATTAATAAAAAAATGTCTGAAGAAAACTTGAATTTAATTGTGCCTAACAGACTTTTAATACGGTTCCATGGACGTAGCTAGGGGGCCATATGTTGCATCAATTTTGCCGATATTAACTTGTACAGCAGAGTGTTCTTTTTACATTACTTAAATACCTGAAATCATATTTAAGAAATAACATTGATGAAAAAAGGTTAAACGGTTTAGCTTTGTTATATATTCATCAAGACATTAAAATAAATCCGAATGAAATACTTTCTGAATTAATGAAGGGACACAGACGAATTAATATTATATTGTAATATATTCTATGTAATATACATTGTTAATAATAAATAATAAATTTGTTAATTATCTTAAAATATTTTTTCTATTTTTTCAGTGTCAACTTTTAACATTGCTCGATGAATTGCAATAATTCTTAATTTTTCTCACCTCCCCCAAGCTGAAATCTTAGCTACAAATATATCAATTGTTTCTCTTATTAAATTAATTGTTTCTTCGTGATTTTCCTAAGTTCCATGAAATTCTGTTCATAAAATTCTGTTTTCTCAATTCAAACTTTAAAATTATAAAAGTTCTAAAATTTTAGAACTTTAAAAATTCACAAAAGCCGAAATCAAGAAAATTTCAACTTCGCTACACACAAAATAAATACAAATGCCCTATTTAAACAAAACAACTAATGCATACAATTTCCACATAAAATTCAAATATATACTAGATTTAAAAAGATGATAAAAGAAGAAAGCGATTATTTGTACAGTATAACTTTACACCCCCCCCCCAATGAAAAGTAAAATTTCTTATGCCTCAAATTCAAGAATGGAGAACTCCACTTATATCTATTATAACATATTATATAAAATATTTTGTGCTTATATAATCGTTGATGTAAAACCAAAAAATAAATAAATGCCCATCAAAAATAAAAGAGAGAGAGAAAGACAGGACAGCTATTATAATTGTCAATGCGATGTAATAATGAAGACCGCAAAACGTACATTGTACTTAAAATACATTTTCATTAAAATATCTGTCAAAGTTGCAAATAAATGACACAATATATACAGCTGTGAATATATTCAAAAAAAATGAAAGGTAATCAGTAAATGTTTACCATAAATCTTTACTGCCAGCTTGTAAACAAATGATTCATGGTTGTCACTCAAATTTTGTTTACTGAATTTTCAAAATAATTTAGGTTGAATGAAATATTTAGAATTTAAAGGACGCAATAATGACGCAAAATTTCCCAATGATCTACGTAACTGTCCATCTAACACAATAGAAACACGGACGGTATCAATCTACGGTAGATTCCAATGTTTGACAACCGCTATTAAAATTATTTAATTTAATTATAACTTAATTAATAACGGAAGTATTTTAATTATTTAATTTAAATTATATTCCGCAAATGAGCAAAAATCACCGATGCATCAGGAGTGTATAACTCTAGTTGGGACCCCTATACCCTCCCCACACAAAATATCGATTTTATAAAAACGTATCAGTGAGTACGAATGAAATACGAATATATTAATTATATAATTATTATTGAACACAAACAAGGAATTTACAAAAATGTATAAAAAATAATAAATATACTATTCAAAAATAATAACAAATAAAGTGATTGTTGTAAATTTTTTTTTACGGATGTCTAAACTTAAAATAATATAAACATTACAAGCTTTGTGATATCCAGTGCAAATCCCAATAGTAGACTATTTTGGCTCTAATAAGTACTATGTAGGAGACGCGAAAATTCTCGAAAATCTCGAAACTAGTTTACTATTAATGTTTATATTTATAGTAATGTTTATGTTAAATAAGTGATTATAAATAAATTGTATGAAACTAATTTTATATATTATTATTAAAATTTAATAAAATGTAATTTATTTTAAAATAATTAATTTAATGAATAATAATTTGTTCTCAAATATTTCCCTTTGACGCCTTGAACATCCTGGCGCCTATTTTAGCCGCACACTCTGTACATCCATGTTGAAAAGTGTAAGTAGTTAAAATTAAATTTAAAATTACAATTAAAAGTTTAATAAACTTTTTATTAAATATATAGCTGAAATTAATTTAAAAAATAAATCACAATAAAAAAATACAGTAATTAAAAATCGTATGTTGAAAGTTTGTATGAATATTTGAAATCCTGTTAGAAAAATCGCATAAATTTTTATTGTAATTTAATGATCGATGCAATTAACACCCGAAGTTCAGGAAAAGAAGATACTAACAAAAATGAATGTCCCATCGTTTGTTTATATTTATAATTTGAAAGAACAGTCATCATCAGATGACAAAGTTCAATAATCAAATGGAAAGATTACAACATCAGCTAGGTTTCCAGATGGATTGAAACGGATTATGTCATAATCGAAAATTTGCACTGAATAAAATTTACAGCACTAACTCACATTTCTTACTCATTTCCAATAAATATTTGCTATTAAACTATAATTGCCATTTTTATATAATTAAATCTTATTTGAATATTGGAACAAAAGACATATCTGCATTATCACATATGAATACAAAAAATGTATGTTCCAGCTCATCTAGCTGTCATCATCTTTGGGAACGGACTTGTAAAAAATTAAAGAGCTACACAATTTTTTAATTGAATTTACCTTATATTTTAGGTGCGTTTTTGATACCATATTTTATCAGCGTGGTACTTGGTGGAATACCTATGTTTTGCTTGGAAGTCTTCGTCGGTCAATTCATGGCTAGAGGAGGCATTGAAGTTTGGAATATTGTTCCATTAATGAAAGGTTATATTTTAATTGTTACATTTATATTTGTTATATTAGTTATAAATCTGTGAAATTTTAACACTACACTTTGATTTTAACGGGATAACATAGATGGATAACATTTATGTTTTGTAAATAAAAAATGAAATATTTCAAACACCAAGGGCGCTCCAAGCGGGCGTGCAAATTTAAAATAAAAACCATTTCCAAAAAAATTTACTTTTGTAAAATAAAAAAGAATTACGACTATTTTGTGCGCGTGGTGTCATTGAACGCGCACCAGCTTAATTTTCATATATCTGTCATTATCTTGTCAAAGTCATTTAGTGTTTTAATTTTTGAACCAAATCAACATTTCAAGTTTTAAAATTTATAATAATCAATAAAAGATTTTTTTTGCGTGGCTTTTTTTGTATGTACTAAACTTTCCTAAACTTCTCTGTTTTTTGATTATTAAACTATAATCTTCATAAACTATTGCATGTGATATGTGTGTTATTCCGTAGATAGTTTAATTTTTAATTTAATTAAAATGTTATTTTTATTTTGGATTAATAGAAAATTTTTTGAAATTAAATTAGAATAAAATTTGATGAAAATTGACAAAAAAACGATATAATAAATATGTTTTCATAAATCAACATTTCCTGAATAAATCATTTGGTGGCATTGTGTAGGAATTTGATTGGATGACTTGAAATATACATTCCATATCATTGGACAGAAATTGAATTTTATTCCGAAACGAATCAAAACTAAATAAAAATATTAAAATACCATTCCGAATTGAATTAAAAATATCAAAGAAACTTCAAATAAATCCTTAATTCAGTGTGCCCAAGATCATGGAAACTGAACGGAAGATGACTGGCGTAAAGTAATTTTTAGTGACGAGACGTCGTCCAAACTAAACAATGTCAACATTCAATAGATTCACAAAACCGATCGTTCAAGCAGTTGGTAGAAAGGTCATGGCGTGGGAGCCTTCTGTGGAAAAGAATGTGAAATGTTAAAAGCATCATTTTTCACGCGATGTCCAAAGCACCGCCGATAGCCCTTGAAAATCTAAGGGAGCAGTTATAAATTTTATCCCAAACCGTACCGATATCCGCACCAGGTCTCCTAGGTGAGCAACCTATTGCCTTAGAACAATGTAGGTAATGGAAGTCGGCAAATTAGATATATATTTGGTTTCAATACTAATTACTCATGAAAAAATTAAGTGATTAAAATTCAAATAGTCATTTTATTTTTTTCTGCGTCTAATTTTCTGCTCCAAATTGTTCAAGAACCACTATTAATGTCCCTAGAATTGTTCAGTGTTGAATATGGTCAGTCTAATTCTGCTGAAATTTTTAATAGTCAATTGTGATATTTTAACACGTGAGAAAGGCAGAACAGAAAATTTGCATATGACCGAAAACATCAATCTATAGTCGATATCTAAATGAGGATAAATGAAATTTCAATTGAAACAAGGTCTAATTGTGGACAAATATTTAGAGGTTGCAACAGATTCTAATAGAAACAAAACTAACTGAGAATAATTTAGAAAGTGAGTTATGATTTGAAATTCTAAACTTGATTGTAGGTTCAAGGCTTAGTTTAAACAAGTATTAAATAAGACCTTTTTTTTCATTTAGCTAAATGTATTTTGTCCTAAATTCCTAATTATGGGTTCCAAAACCTCCAAGGCGCCTTTTTAATATAATACTTATTTTACTTTGCTTTTTTTATAAAGAGAATTATTGAAAGTCTTTCTTTCAGGTATTGGATATGCCAGCGTAGTAGTTTTATTTATGCTTAATTGCTATTATAATGTCATTTTGGCCTGGGCCATTTATTATTTGATGGCGTCTTTTAAATATCCCGTTAGTTGGTCTCACTGCAATAATGCATGGAACACGCTTCAATGCTCCACAGACGCATTCAAGAATTTCACCAATTCGTCGGCATTGAAAATTGATCCAGCAATAGAATATTGGGAGTAGGTCATTTTATTCTTTAAGCCTTTGAACCCGCCAGACCGATAAACAGGTTGGTTGATTATCGGGTCGCACGTCTGTGTGCGATTTTTACCTGTTTTTTGGGTTTGATTTGTGTGCGCACACAGACGCGGACAATTGTCAAATTATTAGTTTATCTCGCGTCTGGGTGCGCTTTTTACCTTTTTGGATTGACTTGTGTGCGCACACAGACGCGGACAAGTGTGAATATTATTTTTTTTCAGATTTGATTGATTTGAATTTTGCTTTGTGGCTTTGTGTTTTCCAGAAATTGATTGTTGGATTTGAATTCCTGTTCTTTTGAAAATATATGGTTCTATCGATTTTGGAAATATAATTCGAATTCTGGAAGTTTTTCAGAATTGATTTATAATTTTGGTAATTCGGTTTTGAATTTTCGGCCTTAGTGAAATATGGAAGATAATGAATGTTTGATATGTCGTATTTCAATAAGCAATATGGCGAAGAGATGTCTTTTCAGCAGTGCAACTTGTCCATGTGATCGTGGCTCAGCAAGATCGTTGCAAATTATTAATGGAAGTTTTTCAAAACGATTGGAAATCAACGATTTAATTTCTGTAAATCATGAAATGACAGAAGAGGAACTCCAAGATATGTTTATGAAATTTCCCAAAAGGTTTAAAAATATTCGTAAATTATCTGAAACCATTTATGACATGAGCGATAAAAAGATAAACTTGCTAACTTATGAATATGATATTCTATTCAATCGAGCTCTTAAAAAGATCAACACAACTCCAATGTTTATTAGTCGAAGTGTTGAACAATTATCCAATGTTTCAAATTCAATCATGGCTCAATCTCAAGTTATTGGACACGATAAATGGTTTAACAAACAATGGTTTTGTACAAATAAAGCGTGTGATATTAATTATAAAGAAATTCTTCTGATGTGTCTTAGACGTAAACACAGGTCCATTGAATATGCAGATATATTCGAAAGGCCAAGGCCATATTTTTATCCCATATAATTCCATACATCAACAATAAACCTTAAAGCCCTATTAACCCCATAAATTCATAAAATTTTCAGTGTCAGAGAGTCAAATCACCAAGGAACCCAGGGTTTCTTGCATGCAAATTCTTTGAATTGAAAGAAAAAAGAAGTATTTGTAAAAATATATAAATAATAAACAAAAATGTAGAAATATTATTTTCTAACTTGATAAAATATTAGAAAAATTACAAAAAATTATAAGAAGAATTAAAATATTTTTAAATGGTTAAACCCTATAAACTGAAATTATGTAATTATTTATTAATTAATTATGTAATTACTTATTAATTAACTATGTAATTATTTATTAATTATCCTCTCATTGGGATTTTAATTCTAAGGTTAAAAATTTAATTAAAATGTGATTTTTAATTAATTTTCATGTTCAAAGAAAAAAAATCACATCAAAGGTGAACAAAAAATAATAAATGATTTTACTGATAAAAATTGTTAATTTAGGCATCGAGTCCTGGGACTAAATAAAGGAATTGAAAATGTTGGAACAATAAAATTAGACTTAATGTTGTGCTTGCTAGCTGCATGGATAATTGTTTACTTCTGCATCTGGAAAGGCATTAAAACTTCTGGCAGAGTAAATATTGCTTATATATATATATATATATATATATATATATATATATATATATATATATATATATATATATATATATATATATATATATATATATAAAATATACTATTTACAATAATAAGTAGCTGATAAAGATGTCACTTGCATTCATAAGCTGATAGTAATATAGCGATTATAAAATACTTTATGTTTGATTTTTTTGTGCAAAATATCGCATATTGAATATTTTTAATGAGATAAAAAACTGTCCTCCAGTTTTACACTTTCTTCCATTGCTTGTTAGATAAATATTATTTCCGAAACTCGTCGCATAGCGCAGAATAAACTTTGCCAGATGTATATCAAGGAAGTCGGCGCTCGAACCAAAGTGAACAATATAAGGTCTCAAATAGAAGTTGATGCTTAGTACTTATATACCATACTGTTGAGACCCTTTCATAAGTCTTGCAAAATTTAGATACATTCACTAATAATAAAATTAAAGGAAACGCCGATCTCAGCATGTACAAAAGGAACAATCTTTTGAAATAAATATCTTTATTATCATTGCTGTAAATAATTCATGTCAGATTTTTAAATAGGTAATGTATTTCACTGCTACGAGTCCATATATTCTAATGATAACTTTGCTAATACGGGTTGCCACTCTTCCAGGAGCCAGATTGGGTCTCGAATATTATTTGATTCCAAAATGGGAAAGATTGCTGGCAATGGAAGTAAGACCTGAAAAGTTATAACTATAATTAATTTCCTTTTTGTTCAAGGTTTGGGTAGATGCTGGTACTCAAATATTCTTTAGCTATTCAATTGCCATTGGGACATTGGTGGCTTTGGGCAGTTACAACGATTTTCACCATAATTCATTCAGGTTAAGTGTTATGTTATATTCAATTGTAAAATGTTTTCAGTTAAGAAGTTAGATAAATAAGTATCAGGGGAGTGGACAAAAATTAATAACTTAAGTCACTGAAGTTTTGCGTGTCATCAGTTAGGTACATGGTACCAGACTAACTTTTTTCTGTAATTTCTGACATTTCGTTTTTTGCTCAAATTATTATAAAATCAGTCTTATGTAATGGTTTGTCCAGACCCGTGGGAGCTCATAATGTAAAGAATCCCTCGTGTTACTACAAATACACAGGATACAATTCTTAAAATTAATATTAAGTTTAGTAAAGATTAGAGGGGAGGGGAGTTCTCCGGTTTTTAATTGGCTTGTACTCTGACCATATTAAGGCCAACAACAGATTTTCCAACGCCAGCTATCAAGAACTCCAATATTTGAAAACAGAGAAGATAAGAAGATATTAAAAAATTAATTTGACAAAATTTTCTTGCTTACTTGGAAAGGATCCATTATGAAGTGTGATGATGTAATTATATAAATTGATTAAAGTGATTAATTCAATTACCCTAAAATCGTGCAGATAAACCGCATTCATATATTTTTTAAAAATCAATTGACATTTTTTCGAAAAAAATTTACTTCTTTTTCAGATAAGCGCGTTTTTAGGGTAATTAAAATTATTAACAATTGACATTGCATTTATTAAAATGCTTGACTATGAATCAATAAAGATATCGATGTTTTCTTGATATTCACGAATTTTCGGCACAGTCTTTTACAAATTAATTTTATAGTTATATAATTATATATTGTTAATTGATACTGGTTGTTGAAATCCTTATTTATACATTACTACATTGAAAGAATTTCTTTGCGATGATTTGTTTAAATAATATTATTGAAAGGCAATATTTTAAATAAATAATATTTCTAAAAGTTTGCAATTATAGATGTTACTAATACAAAAAGCAATATAGCAAAAATGCAACAAACCTGAAAGATGCGATTGGACAATAAGGTGATGGAGAGGCTTAATTATTTCGCAATTATTCGAGTTGTAAAACTTGCGCATTTTTTCAAAGATCTCACGTTGAAGGTAGTTATTAACATTCGAACGTCCACCAAATTGATCATCATCTGTAAGACTGAGATTACGGGTTTTGTAACATTTGAATCCCTTTTGAATTGTGGGAACGGGACACCTATCACACTTTTTCCTTTATAAAAGTCTAAGAACATGCAATCCCTTAAATAATATTTTTCAACAATAATTATGATTTTTATACAAAGTGAAATAAATATTGAAACATGTTGCTCATTTTAAGTCCTTATACCCTTCAATTCTCTAAAACTGATTCAATGATTGAGTTTTAATGAGTCTTCAACAAAACAACCTTAATTTGCATGGTCTGTTTAAAGATTTTTTAAATTTCAAACTTCATAAAAGGTTGAATGCAAAGTCTTGAGTTTTGTAAATGACTTTAGAATGGTTGATATGATTTTAGGGACTGCGTCCTGTTTTCGTTAGTCAACAGCGGGACAAGCCTTCTTGCGGGATTTGTGATATTTATGACATTGGGATTCATGTCTATACAAACTGGAATTCCAATTCAAAATGTGGTTGCAAGTGGACCAGGATTAGCATTTGTTGTATACCCAAAAGCCTTATCGAAGATGCCAATAACTTCACTTTGGTCAGTATTGTTTTTCGCAATGATAATCCTTTTGGGAATCGACAGTCAAGTACGTATCATTCTTTGGAATATGTTCATTAATAATGTTGTTATTTAATAGTTCGTCGGTGTTGAAGGATTCATTACATCCTTTAATGACATTTTTCCAGTTTGGATGAATAAAGGGAGAAATAAACAAATTTTTATCGCAGTTGTTTGTTTAATGAACTTTGGAATTGGTTTATCTATGGTGACCCATGTAAGTTACTTCATATAATAATAATAATAATAATTATTATTATTATTATTATTATTATTATTATTATTCAGGGAGGAATGTACGTATTTCAATTGTTTGATTACTACATAGGAAGCAGGATAATAATAATTATTGCAGTTTTGGAATGTTTATCCATTTGTTATTGTTATGGTAAATCTTCATTATTTATAATATTTAAACAAAATATTACTAAAATTAAAGCCTGTTCAATGAAAATGTTTCATTTATTTGTAAAACGACTACAAATTATATTTTCTTGAAATTTTTTACAAAGTTTTGGCTGAAATTAATGACCCCTATGAGTAAAGCAAGATTCGACAGCCCATAATATTGATTCCACAATATTCCGTTTCTTAACAGCAATTTTCATATACATTTGTTTTGTCTTATTCTTTTTTTACGATCCTTGAAAGACTTGATAATGAAAAGGTTTCAAACCCCTCTCTCAAATTTTACCAGTCAGTCATAGGTGGATCATCATGTAAAATGGTTTAAGTACCTTTCCACTTGCACTAGAAGAGCCTTGATTTGAACGATTAAAGATTTCATACTGCTAAGATCTAGTAACTTTGAAATTTATTATTAATATTTCATATTGAAATTATTTGATCATATCTGCTCAGGAATAAAACGCTTTTCAAGGAACCTCAACGAGATGTTTGGTTTCAGTCTCGGATACGTTCCACACATATTCTGGGGAGCACTGACTCCGATATTTTTACTCGTATACTCTTCATATATCTCTTTTTATTCATAATAAAATTCTTTATTAGATGATATTCGTAATGAGTACAATCGTTTATTCTGAGCTGGAATACAAACGAGGATCAGACAATGTCGTATACAAATTTCCTAGTTGGTCCGTCAAAGTCGGCTGGACGATGGCCAATTCTTGCTTAGTCTTTGTACCCATCATAGCGTGCATTAGCATTTTCAGGGAAAGGGGACCAATTATTGAGGTATTCTTTGCAAGTTTTGTGGTATTTTATTTTTATGTGATAAATTCTAGCGAATTAAAAAGCTTTTGCAACCGAAATTGAAGGGTATCGAACATTTCACCAGTGAAAACCACCAGATGAATTCTTTGTAGGAATTCCTTATTACGGATAAACCTAATGTATATAGAATATATAAACCAACATTCGAAAGACAAAATAATATACACTTGTTTTTGTTTAAATATATTGAATTATTACTAATAAATAATTTTATGGGGACTCCATCTGTAAGGTATTTGTGATTAGGATCTGAGAGCATAAGGTCAAAGAGAGTACGATCTAGATAGTACAGGGCTTTCAGTGTGATCAGCAAGGAATGAGAATAAGGGTAACTGCCAGAATTAAACATTCTTTATGAGAAATTCGCTCTCATTTTAACTGAATAAATTATTTGTCTCTCTAAAATCAAATATAAAACAGAAATAAGTTGTCTTCCAATCTACTAAGTTGAGCCATCTAAATATTTATTTTTTCTAAGTTAGTTTCTGTGAATTATTTGTCCGGAAATAAACAAAATTTATTTACTATTCTTATTTAATTATTAATTAAAATAAATAAATAAATAATAAAAATATCCATATATTTAATGTGAATATCAAACAAATACATGTGAACATTTATTATCGGAATCAATAACTAATTATTTAGGAAATCGCCAGCAATCTTTGTTTATCTAATTGGCAAATAAATATTGATTATTGAATTTGTTGTCTTCGACTAAGATACAAAACGATAACATTGTTAATAAAAGATATAATAAAAAATATAAACTTATTTGATAATGACTGTGAAATACGATATTTAGGTAGTGTTAAAGCATTGGAAATATAACATACCAGCAAATTGAGTCAACATAGAGAACAGGGTAAAATGTAGGCTGTGATGTTCTTAATAAAGGGACAGTTGGTTTATGTTTTCAAATATTTATTAATAATAAAAATGATTTATAAAGAACGGAAAATTTAGATAAACTTAGAAAAAAGGCTAGATTCAAGGGGTAAACGATATGGTGTCCTCCAGTGGAAAAGATTATGTATCATAGAAATCATTTGCCTTATATAACAGTTATGTCCAAACGTTTACCAACCTATCAGTTTGACCGGATATGCAAACAACATACAACGTACTCTTTTGATATTTGTTATGTTATTGACAATTTAACTAAAGATTAGAGAGCTATTTATAACAAGGATGCTTTTGGCTGTAAGGGACTTCAAAGATTTTCATCTACATCCAACTATTTTCTAACACGGTGGATGCGTCCCACAGAAAGTCATATAAAAAGGTGATAGACTACATAAAAAAATAGTTGAGTATATATTGGACTCCTGATCTTTATTTTTATACATTTTAAAGTAAGACTCGTAGATTTAGAGTGGTAACACATTTATCCAAATATTATAAAATAAAATCTTATTCAAATATATAAATGTAAGAAACTATTTCAAATAATACGCTTCATATCATGTTCAAATTCGGCTTTGCAAAGGTTCCATAACAAATATTTTTGTTTGAGAGTCAAAGGGACTTTGAGAATTATTCATATGTTCTTTGGAAGGCTTTCCTTTCTAAAAGACGAATATAAAGAAAAAAAGAACCTTTATCCATTTCTGTTAGTTACTTGAGATAGTTTGACATCCAGCTTCCAAATACCGAACCAAACAATAAGAGCGGTGAGAATGATGAAAATAACAAATGAAATGATTATAGTTATTATTAGAGTTCTGAATTATTATCATATTAATCATTGGTTTTTATAAATTATAATAACCTGTGGATTTTCCTTTGTTTTTTGACACATTTTTCACATTTATTTGCAACCCGAGTTACAAAATCTGGAGCTACAATATTAAAAGAGCAGTTTAAAAATACAAAAATCTAGCCAAAGATGTTGCAAGTCATTCATAAATGAAACGGACCCCTCTGACCGTTATGGACAGTCAAAACGCTAAACAACCTAAATAACTTCATTTGGGTTGTGAAAGCATTTTAAATCAAAATGTACAAAAGAAATAGAAAAAGCAACAGGAATCGTATCACAGTTTTGCTCGATATAAAAAATAAATTAAATCAAAGACGAACAATCAATAAATTTAGATAAAGACGATGGACACGAGTGACGATTGATAAAATAAATAAATGAAAAATAATTTTTATATAAAGGTAGAAGATCCTCGAATGGTTAAAATATACAAATTTTAATTAATTAAAAAAGTTGCTATGATCTAAAATAGTTGAAATTGGATAAACAAAAATTTGTTTTGATAATCGCAATAAATCATTAGAATTTCATTGGACAACTGATAAGTGATAATTTATCAAATGGAGATTTATACAATCCAAATTAGTGAAGCAATACAGGATAAGGATAATAATAATAATAATAATAATAATAATAATAATAATAATAATAATAATAATAATAATAATAATAATAATAATAATAATAATAATAATAATAATAATAATAATAATAATAATAATAATAATAAGCAATAATAATAATGATAACTTGTTGGTGGGGGAATAGTTGTGGCCTCTGTTGTGGTTGTAGGAATCATTGTTGTTGTGGTAGTAGTTGTTGGTGTTGGAGTAGTAGTAGTCGTTGTAGTTGTTGTTGTTGTTGTCGTCGTCGTCGTTGAAGTGGTTTGTTCTTCTACATTCTATTTTAATAAAACAATATTTATAAAAAATTTCAGTACGTGTTCTAGGAACAGGATTTTTCTCAAAAATGAGTATCTCATCACAATATTTATACTCAATCAGTAAAGCTTTATCTGTACACAAAACCTTTCCTTGATTGAATTGGGATATTGAACTAACTTCTAAACTATATTCACTATCAAGTTTATTCCATTTCCAAAACAAGACATGGTCAATATCTAATTCTTTGTATAACTGGAAATCACCATCAGCTTTTGATCCTAGAACCATTGTATAGGTGTTCCAATTTTCAACGCCGCCTTGATATTGAATCATGAAAATGTTGTCAATGTAACTAGTAAAAGTCCATTTGAAATCGTCTGTAAATTGCTGGGTCATCTCTAAACCTCTAGTTGTTGAGCTGTCCATACTGGAAACCGCGAACTCTTTCTTTGCACAATTCCCGTCCAAGCAAAGAGAAAAGATTTTATAAACTCCATCTTCGAAATCTGAAAAACAAATATTATTAAATAATATTAATAAATTATTAATTTTTACTTTCTGACATTGACAAAGCACCCAAAAAAATGACGATCAAAAGCACTGAGACCATTGGATGAGTAAATAAAATTGTGAGATTGTTCAGGTCAAATGAAATAGTTTAGCTAGGTCCACCGTTGCTACAGATTATCTATTAATCATTCTTTCATATTTTGTAATTTTTGAGAAATTTTATCACCAAAGATCTTTGGAATATCACTAAATTGGAAATTTGAATAGATTGTGACAAGAATTGAGGAAGTATAAAAGAAACGATAAGAGGTACTTTGAGGGGGGGGGCTGCGATAACTGAACACTACCTCTCTATTTCAAATAAATAAAGAAAGAAAAGACTTGTGTATCTTTATATTATCTATATTTAATTGTTTTTTGTTTCGGCGACTGTAATTATGACAGCATGATTTTGTGTTGCATTTGTCCATATTTCATTGAGAAGGGGTAGTTATGTCAAAATTCTATGATTTTAGCCTCGATGTTAAAGGTGCGAGTGATTTATATTAACCACTTAACAGTTTTGCAAGAGCGTGACTCGGGCATTGATTCTGTGACATAGTGACATGCCCGAGACTCGTTCGGGCAAATTCTGTTTTTACTTGTAGAGAGTGATTTTCACGAACCGTGCTAGTTTATGGGTGCTAGTGAATTAAAACACGAATGTGCTAGTTGCGCTTTGAGTGGTGGTAGGTGGACATTTGGACATCTTTTCGAAAAAAATTAGACTGTTAAGTGGTTAACAAGAACTAAAGATTTAAGAACTTGTATATTATTAAGATTATTCAAATTCTTATTTTTATTCATAATAACAATTTTCAAAATAACCAAACGATTTTCACAATATTGATTATTAAACAAAATACAACTTTGCAATACAACTTGGCTAATTCAATAATTTATTTTTATATTTTCAGCGATGTTAATATACTGTAATCATACACATAATACTTAATATATTATATTATAAATTTATAACTCTGACCCGATTTATCTCACATATATTATAAACTTAAATTTGAAAATTTTCAACATATCCTTGATATATAAGCTAATGAAAAGTGAGGGGCTAAGTACCCTTATACTACTATTTTTTATGCAAGTTACAAGAATGTTTCTCCCAAATTAAACTTTTAACCTTCTTTCTGTATACAAACATTGCTCAAAAATCTAATAATTCTAACAATAACATATAAAAATATTCATTAAATACCCCCCTCCTAGTCTCTGGCGCATTTTGTTTTTTATATAAAATATCGCGCGTTAATTTTTGAATTTTATTGACATTATGTACAATGCAACAATTATGTACGTCGATAAATTGTAGAAAATAAGTAAAACGTGATATCCACATTGTCCATGACTGAGGGGGGTCATGTCTAATTTCTGTCACGTTACCATTTTGTTATTGACTGAATATTATTTTCATTTTCATTTTCAAATCTACTTTATATATGAATAAAATGTAAATGTTTTAATTATATAATCGACATCATACGTACGTCGTAAGTCCGTTACACACAAAATTTTTCTAATTTCAAAGATTTTTATAAAATTCGATGCAAAATTTGTTCACAAGCCTTTTCCTGATTACACAATTTCATGAGAAAAATATTGCAAAGAGTAAATTATTGATGAACCGAAGGTGACCTTGTGTATCAATCGGTACCATCTTCAAGATGTAGATCACTCGGTATTGATAGACTCCATTAGGGTTTTCCTTTCACCTTTATGAGAGGCTCTAGGTAATATAAAATATAATCCAGAGGATGAATATATTAAATTATAATAAAAATCCTCGATAATATCTAAATTAAATATTTCTAATAATTATTACAAATGTATTTTTTTTCATTTGTTCTTTTTTCAATTTTTTGTTGGATTTTGTTTTAATAATCTGTTTTAATGATCATTTTACGGCCCGCGCACCGCATCTTGTTTTATTAGTTGCTATATAGTTTGTCAGTAGAAATTCTAACTCAAACTGATGCAAGATTCCTATAGAGCTCGATATTTCAAACTGCCGGGGGGCAATGGGAATTCTAAAAAATTCACGGTCTATTCAAACAAACAAAATTCAGAATTTTCAAATAACCTTCCAAAAGAAAATTATAGTTTTGATCACAATATGATGCCAGAAAATAACTTTCGGACTTCTAGAAATGATAAGGAAATAAAACCTCTAACTTGTGATGATGAATTTTCAACCTTTGGCACGTCTAGGTTGATAAAATCTTCAACAGTTCAACAGATATTGGTAGATCCAATGGATCATAATAATATTGATTCAAAAACTCAAACATCTCGTTTCAGCAAGGAAAAAGATTTACGGGTGAAGTTTTTGGACGAATACACGAACTTCGTGGACAATAGTCCGGACTCCCAAGAATATGCTAAAATATCAAAAGATGAAAATATCAAGCCCGAAGATCCAGATTTGAATGTGGAAGTTAAGAACACTTGTTTGAATTTATTAACAGATTATAATAATCCAATCGGAAATATTGAAAATGATATAAGCGCCGGAAATATTTGGATTGACCAATCAGAGAAATTTAATCCGCTACTCAATACGGAAAATTATGAAGACATCCCAACAGACAAGGAACATGTTTTAAATTTAATCAAAAAATATGAACAAAAAATCAAATCCTATACTAACAAATTAAAAATGTTATCAACCCAAGTTGATATCGAATATGAGCAAGAAGAAACCATTGAAGAGATGGAGATTGAAGAGATGGAAGAAATAACAACCAAAACCATTCCGATTTTCAATGAAACCTATTTCCAAACCTCCGAAAGGTTACAACTCCAAGACCAAATCGTTCGTCATCATGAACACAAATCATTCGAGTATGACAGTTTTGAAAGCGAAAGATTGCAAATCTTGGAAGAGATTCTTCAGGAAAATGAAAGAAAATTGAAAACCGAATTAATGATTTTACAAATGGAAAATGAACCAGAATAAGGTACGACAAGCACTAACTGGCGAAGACGACAATATAACCAAAAATAACGATGTTAATGACAATGAATCCTTCAAAGAATGGTTCTCCGAGCACAATGAAACATATTCCATTGAACAAAGAAACCTCATGGAAACAATATACGAAACATTTCAAACTAATCAAACCCGATTTGTTCAATTAATCGGTCAACTTCTGGCAAAAGACGTTAAATCGGTTGCCGTGCAAAAGGATCCCGCTGAAACAAACGATATGTTCACTTTTACAAATGAGATAAGCTTAAAAAATGTTCATTGTGGTGACAGCAACTCCATAAATGTATCCATCATTGACCTTTCGAGATTAAAAAATGTTAGCGTTCAAGTCAGTCCGTTAATGGCAAGTAAGTTCACCTGCCCAATAACTAGAAGCAAAAATGATCAGTATACTTTTACGGTAGGATTAATTAAAACAAGTCCCGTAGAAATTGCACATGCTTCATCTGGGAAAGGTGCCAGTACTCAGACATCAAAAGGAAGCTTAGAAGACCTATCATTAAATGTCATTTCTAAAAGAAATTTCCCAATTGAAATTCCAGTGAGATATAGGAAGTGTGATGGTGCTCATACAACAGAAGAAATTAAAACAAAATTAGCCAGTAAACGGATAATACCTTCTCTTACCTCGTCGATTAATCAGTACCTTACCACAAGCAATGAAAACAAAGTCAACAATTTGAAGAAGTTTATTTCATCAAGATCTGACGATAAATTCGTCAGGACAAAACTGGATAGTTATGGAATTCAAAATTATCGAGGTCGAAATAATTTCAATTCAATTGGTCGGAAAAAAATTCCTCTGAGATATCCTAAAAACAGCTGCTATGAACCGATTTCCTTGACCGATCTCGATAAAGGGCACCTGAATCATTTCAACACCTTCATGCGCAGTACCATCTTACAAGGCTATATGGCCCCGCCAGTAAATTCAAATCAAATTCCTGTTGACAAATTCGACGAGAGTTCTAACATCTCAAATCCTTTGAGTAATCCCGAGACTTATTGTGATGAGTCTGTCATCAGAGATGGACATGAAATATATGATTAACATACAACATATTTTGAAATAGTTTTCAATGTTTTCAAAAGTATTTTAAAAGTTAATTAAAATTTTAGAGGCTTTTGGTTTTTAGAAATGTTTAAACCTCGTCCTGAGGGTTATAACTGCCTGTCTTATCAGAAAGTCTTCATCATAAAAAGTTTATTATTTTAAATTATTTATTACTTCATTTATAGTGAGGCCTTGAAATTTAGTTTTAGTTTTAACTGACAACATAATTTTTTATTTCAATACTATCAAAATATCACCATTTCACTATCGAATGGCGCATCATTTATCAACTAAGACCAAAAATTTCTTTTAAAAATGTTATACTATTTTAAATGTAAAACAGCCAAAGAACAAAATTTACGATGTTTCAAAGAAAATTGTTTACATTAAGAAACCAATCAATTTTTTACTGTGAAATAATAAATGCATGATTATGTAATAATATTTTATTGAAAAAAGCAACAAAAATCGCTACCTATCCCTACAGTTATTATAAATTAATTTTCTTTATTAAAAATTATAATAAATTATAGGAAAATATCTAATAAACAGTCAAAATTTGTTTAAAAAATGATCATTTTTTCTGCACACCTTGAGATACTGCGCCATAGGCACAAGCAATGCTTACCTAGCTCTCGTACCGGCACTGATGGTAATGGTAACTAAATTGAGGAAATCATGTTGTTTCAAATGATTAATGGTGTTTATTATTATTATTATTATTATTATTATTATTATTATTATTATTATTATTATTATTATTATTATTATTATTATTATTATCATTATTATTATTATTATTATTATTATTATTATTATTATTATTATTATTATTATTATTATCATCATTATTATTATTATTATTATTATTATTATTATTATTATTATTATTATTATTATTATTATTATTATTATTATTATTATTATTATTAATAATATTATCATTATTATTATTATTATTATTATTATTATTATTATTATTATTATTATTATTATTATTATTATTATTATTATTATTATTATTATTATTATTATTATTATTATTATTATAGTCTTTATTTCACATATATAATATTCAGACAACAATAATGGTCATAAAATAACAATAAAAAAGCCTTAATGACCATCTCACATGGACATAAATATTTTTATGCAGCATAAAAATATATAATTCTCTCTAAAATTGATTTGTATATTCTCAGATAAAATAAGATTTATAGAAAATTTTAATCAGTCCATTGGATGTGCGAATCTGTTGATAAAATTCAAATGAATGAATTAATTAAAAATAAAATTACTTGACAATAATTAATATTTTTTTCAAAAAAAACTTTATCCTTTACAACCATATAGTCAACAATGGCCAATGTCTATCACATAAACTGTTAAGGGAGAACCTTCACCATTGACATTTCATTCAAAGGACTACCAGGAATCATGTAACCATTGAAAATTAGATGGTATTCAGAAAGACAAAGAATGAAATTCCGAATCCATCGAAGTATTAAGCAACAATGATAAAGCTTGGTATATAAAAATGAGAGAAAAGTATATTTAGAGATATGTAAGAGCCATTTGTAGGCCCAGGTCAGTTAATATATGTGGCCCTTTTTATATACTGAAAAGAATTTGAAAACTTGCAAGTTTTTGTTGATCAAAAATATATGTATCCAAAATAAAATAAAAAGTCTAATTCAAAATATCATAAAGCAAAAATAAATGTAAATTAAAAAGGTGTTTTCGAGTCTTTAGGAATTCAAACACTTTGTAATTCGGAATAATTTCATTTCCTTGCAATACCCCAATTAATATATAGCGTTTCCAGACTCTTTACATGATCCTGGACAAGTGTCGATCGTAAATTATTTTTTATGCGTTTGAGATCGCTGGAACTTATTTATGTCCCTACTAGGCTCTCTAAAATTGAAAACACGCCAAACATAAGCGCCTCTCTTAGTTGTATTATGCTTTTTGTTGTCTTACTTAAAAGGGCGAAATAAACAATTCCAGGGACATCACTTTGATTTATGTCACCCAGTGCGGTAAATTGATAGTATCACCCACCCACTCACTCTTCCAAGTTGAAACCAAATTAGTAAAAAATATAAAATTTATTCTTTCTTATTCATTTGGTTTAAGTTTTAGATTAGGTATTTTGGAAATATAAGGTTTAGAGACTTATTTTCCATCCTTTTATTTAGAATATGTTATATTCAATTAAACCTGATCTAATTTTGATGGAATTCTCGGTGCCAATGGGAGGGGTGTTCTTTAAATGTCTTAGAGTTGCTAGATTTTTTTCTTTCCTAAATGCCTTCATGTTTATTTTACTTTTAAAAGCCGTGTAACCATGGCAAGACCAGCTTGGTAATGTACCCATTTGCTGAAAATCAATAAGCCAGTGATCTGCACTGCTAGAACTACGCCTTATTGCACTTTCATTTTGGGGTTCAGTTGCTTTATCATTATGCATTCGTTTGCTTATTGTATTTTCTGGGTTATTTAGTAATTATTTAATAATGGTCCTCATTATTTTTCATTTCAAAAATTTTATTCTTAGATCTTTTTAGTGATTGTTATTGAGCAGTTTTCGTTGTGAACATATTCGTTAGAAAAAACATTGTGATTATTTACTATCGAATGGGACTTGTCTCATTTCGGTTAATGTGAAATTAGAAATTTTAACTCTCCGAGACAGGATATTTGAAACATACTAAGTTATATCGCAAGATTTTGATCCTACCTGAACTCATCGAAATTCTTGTCACTTTTGTGAAGCAGTTGTTTCCATCGGTCAATTCAAGTTGTGCACCGTCGAATTTTCACAATGCTGAAAAATCGCTTTCGATGGCCATTACTCGGGACAGTTAAATGATGTCTCATGATATGGAATGACCTTATCAAAAAAATTTATAATTATTATTTAATTATTTTTTAATAAATTTTTCTTATTTTCTTCCTTAAATTCTAAACTTTTCTTCATAGCTCCTTTGATGGAAATACGAGTCATAACATTTCTAATTAATTCGATTATGGCCCTTCTTATGGAAATAGGACCAATAGTCATTCTTAATTTTTATTTCATTAATTCGTTCTTTCATCTATCATTCTCTACTTTTTTAGTTGGCAGATTTACGAATACTTTGTTTCTCTATTAACTATGTTGGTGATAGCAGCTTCTTGTGTTTATCATTTTTACTATACGTGTTTATTTATCCTCAATGTGTTGTGTGCTTTATTTTGTATAATTTGATGCATTTTCATAGATTTTTATTCGATTTAGTGAGATTTCCCTTCTATGTATTTCCCACGTATTTAAACAAGGTCTCAATTTTTCGAATCTAATCCAACAAAATTGAAAAGAAATCTTTATAAATACAATTCGTCATATTAAATGGGAAAAATAAAAAAATAGAATTTGTGCTAAAATTTCACTTTAAATATTAATTGATAAAATCATATAATTAACACTGGAAATAAGCTGATAAAAATGAAATTAGAAAATCATTCTAGTGGGTTCAAATGTTAAATTATGAACGATTTAAATAGGAAAGCTATTAAGAATAAAGTAGGGACTTCTTAGTCAATTTTCATTAATGCAATATGATCACAAGAAATGTGTAACTTAGCAAGTCTAAGAGTTTTCAACTTCGCTCTCGTGTCCCACCAAAGCACCACAGCACAAAGTCACTTGCAACGGATGTAATTTGGTCAAAATGTGTTTTATTGAGAATATGACTATTAGGATTGAACTTTAGAAATGACCCCAGCATCAAAGTAACCATGACAATAAATTTAATTCAATGGCTACAACTCCACAAAAATATCATTCTTTTACATATTATTATAACCTTCTATTATTATCCAGTTAAGACCAATCATTGAAGATTTTAAAATTTCTAATATCTCAAAAGTTTTAATAATGCAACCAATAAAGTTGTTAAATCACATTTAATTATTTAAAGATAAATGCTATAAACTATTAAAATAAAATATAAAGTCTTATTTATTTAAAATTCAGTTAATTTTATTATTAATTTTTATTATCCTTACGCGTCAATTTAGTAATATTTTATTTTAGACATTTTAAATACATGAATTCAGATAAATTAAATTGGAAAAAAATTAATTGCAAACATTAATTAGAATATTAAATGAAACTTTGAAACATTTACAATTATTTTGTTAAATTAAATTTTATCAAAACTCATAAAGTTGTTTTAATAATAACGATACAAATCAATTTTATTCAATTTTTTAAAATGTCTTCAGTTTTACCTTTAGAATTAGTGGATAAATGCATTGGTTCACGAATCCATATTATAATGAAAGATGAAATTGAAATAGTTGGAACATTATTAGGCTTCGATGACTATGTTAATATGGTATTGGATGATGTTACTGAATTTGAATTTACTCCACAAGGTAAAAAGGTGGCGAAATTAGATCATATTTTATTGAATGGAAGTAATATTGCCATTCTTGTTCCGGGAGGTGAAGGTCCAGAATTGTAAATAAAACAAATATAAAACATTAGTTGATTGAATTTTTTTAATTGATCTGATAAATGAAGTTTTTGTTTTTGATTATATAGATAGATTGTATTACTATTAGAAAATTTTTTATGTTTATATGTAAGTAATTTTGTGTTGATTTTTAAAAGAATTTTTAATATATGAGAAACCATTAGATGGGTTGTTTAGTTCCATATGACAACTAAATAGGGCTTGAATTGGAATTTCTTATTTTCAATCAAATAATGGCTAAGCATTACTTTGTGTCAGTTATTAATATACAACTGAGATTTATGCACAATATTAATGGTCGAAGACCTGTAAAGCTCAGATAAAATGATTCAACATTACTGCCCAAAATAGAATCTATCAAAGACCTTTCAATAATGAAATTACTAATATTATTTATCGGATATCCGGGTGATGTTTTGATTAATAAAGTTGATTTTGAATCTGTTATTTAATATTTTGTTATAATGAATCGAATTTGATTTAGTTAAAACAATTACACATCTCTCATGTAACTTATCAAAGTTTAAGTGACAAAGTTTAATATTTCTCGAATAATTAATTATAATTTTCATTAATGTATGTCAATGCTAAATTAATATTGATCTTGGCCATCTGCCATTTTGTCCCAGTCCAATTGTCTTCTCTGGCAAAGATTAGCGCTGATCTCTACCGTAAAGCGTCAGGATTATTTCGAAATGATTTGGAAATTTATCAGTTGGAAGGGTGAGTATAAATTAAATTTTATGAAATTTGATCATAAAATGAAGTTTAAAAAATTTAGCAATGACTCCTAGGGGGGAGTGGGGTAAGCAATCATTTGATTTTTTGATCTAGAAGTAGATTTATGTGAACTTTATAACTTTCTATGAGTTATCGCGCATCCCCCCCCCTCGTCCTCTGATTTAGTAATTATTTAATAATAAAATTTTGCGACTTCTTAAAGTGTTTTGTAGAGCACATACTACATTCTTATTCAATCTATTTAAAAGTTTAAAATGTGAAAGCCAAAGGATATTCGCTGATATTGGATCGTTTATCTTTTAATGGCATTTCTCTGGATATCACCCAATCAGGATAGAAGACATGGGGATAAGTGAAATTATTAAGTTAATATAAATATTAAAGAATCGTTACAAAATAAAATTGTCTCTCACATTATATTATCTTATCAAGTCAACTTTTCTTTTCACTACTGTAGATTAAAAATGACACTTCTGGTTATCACCCTCACCCGGTTCTTATCTAGTCTACGAAGCCTCTTATAAATGGAGAAGAGTCTCATATTTTATTGCTAGTAATGTTGGGTTATTATTTTTCAAGTCGGTTTTCTCTGACTCCTCATGGTCTTAAAAAACCCAACACATAATAACTTTTATTAGACTTCAATCAAAATTACAATTTGTCGCTAGATTTGCACCTTTCTCTCTGAATAAATATCGCTAGCTAAGGTAGAGAACCCAAGAGGCAATCACTTTGTCTGGTACGTGAATTAAACTTTGCTTTCAATTACCGGATTTTCGTCCTCCGATCGTTGATTGCCTTATTCGCCAAACTTCTATCTTGTTTCTTCGACCAACTGGCGGCTTGTCTGTTTTTGAGCTCTCTTTTTATACTTTTTTTAAACGGGCAATTATCTCTCGGGAATTTCGGTAAACATTTGAGGGATTTCAAATTACTTTAATGTGTCTGTCCAAGATTGGCGCTCGGATGAATTCTCTTCATTATCTAATTGATTGGGTCTCACTGCGCTT
Source organism: Schmidtea polychroa (assembly GCA_959609185.1). NCBI lineage: Eukaryota > Metazoa > Platyhelminthes > Tricladida > Dugesiidae > Schmidtea > Schmidtea polychroa. Next base: position 89,652 of record CAUHTR010000196.1, read on the forward strand.
CGGGTTTTCCATTGGGTCGGGCTTCACATTAGCTAGAACTTCCCATTACGGATTAATTAACTTTAATTAATTTGTTTTTTCATTATAACTTTCCCTGTGAACCCCTCATTAAATTTTCATTATAATTTCTGAATTTGTCTTTCTATTTGGCGTCCAACCATACCCGTTTCCCCCGCTCATTATTGATTTTTAATTTTAATTAATTTTGTGGTTTTGTTGTTTGGAACTTTGTTTATACCTTGCTTTTATATATATTATGGTTTTCGTACTAACCCCAACAGTAATGAATATTACAAAAAAGAATAAAAAGATGGTAGCAAAAATGATAGTGATATCATATCATATATCTATTAACATAAATTTTGTAATGACAAATGTGACACAGGTAAGCATTAATTCCCCCTGAAAATTTCAACATATCATTCATATTAATCAAGTCAAGATGAAAATATTTTATTTTATACGAGCCAACCAGAGTACAACGGGCTTTAATCTGCTGAGCCAATCACAATTCAAGATTTATTTCTATCATAAAATTCCGTTTCTTTTCTAATTTTTAATTATTTAACATTACAAAACTCAACATGAATTGAATAAGATTTGAATTTAGAGTTGAAAGTTTATTTTTGTGACGCTTCTAAATTAGAAGTTCTAATGATCAGGAAGTTCAAATTAATTAATTTTTTGTTTCTAATTCAACAAAAATATAAGAAACTGAAACTTTGAGCAAAATATATTTGTTACTATTGAAATCCGTGTTTTTTCAAAGGTCAATGTAGATTTATCAAATTCCTTTAGAAAAACAAAATAGGGAAAGTCAAAATGATAGCATTGTGGCATTCCTTGACGGAGTCATATGTGATCTTTATCTATAAAAATTTCTAACCATTTTTTTGTGCCACAAAAGTGCTACGTTAACGGTTAAATGGAGATCGGTTGGTATCACATGATACTTTCTGAAATCCGATAAAACTAAAACACCAAGTTGTAGTGTAATCACCTCGACATAGTTTATCCTTTGTGATAAACAGTTCAAAATGGACATTCCTAAAGTTCCGTTATTCTTGATATTTTCTTACACGATGCTGGGGCCGGCTGTAGGTTTTGCATGGCCTCGGAAAAATATTATTTGCGAGGCCCCTTTTCAAAAAGGAAGAAATGATACATGAACATAATTTTATCAATTTGTTTAATGAAATATTTATTTCTTCAATATATTCAATAATATACATACATAAACATAATATTTTTTATTCTTATTTCGTACTAACTTATTTTACTGCTAATTCCTAGATAATATCATCGAAATTTATGTTTTGTTACCTCCTGCTCTATTGACAAAATAACCACCCCTCTAACCCATCTTGTTGCATGGTTGATCTTGGGTAACTTTAATTTGGAAAAACTGCATTCTACGGAAGCTGCTGAAACAGGCAGATGACAACACATGTAAAGAAACAACCTTATAGAGCAAGATGTTAATTCCGGGAAAGATATACGTCAAAATCTTGCCATAGCTACTAATAATTGTTAGAAATATGAAAGCATGGGGCGGCTCTGCTGAAACATAATCTTTGGTATATTCTTCCAACGGATCACTCATTTCGGACATTTAGTCCTTTCCTTCCCTAAAGTTCAATTAATTAAAGGTTATTCAAGTGGCCTTTCTGAACTTCATTAAAAGCTTCAATTTAATTTCCTTTTGACATTTCTGCAGAACTAATTACATTTTCTTCATTTAATCTATACTAGCTGTTAAATTTTCCTAGTACCTCTTTACCTTTGTAATATGAAGTTTAAGTTGTTAATAAAGGTTTTCGGGTATCCTTATATCAAGTCACCTTTTAATAAACCTCCTCCTCAACTTATCAATTATACCTTTCGAAATATATCACTTATTGCTCAGTCTCACTAAATTTTCATTAATTATTTGGTTTACTTCAAATTATAACAATTGTAATTACATTGCATATTAAACGCACTTTATAATAGATTAACAATAGATTAATTTTAAAATCTTGCCAAAAATAAATCACCTTGTTAAGGAATTTAATATATTAAAACACTAACTCGAAAATAATTAAAGTACATTTATGTTTTAGGTATATTTAAGTCAAAGTTTTATTATAATATTTTAATGACAGAAAATTTGAATTTAATTTACATACATTTAGTGTAAATAATAAGATGTTTTATTTTTTCCATCAGCTTTAAAATATTTAAATTTGAGTATATTTTTAATTTTAATTAATTAATTAAATTTTATTTTTTTACACAATTAATTAATCTATATCTTCAAAATAAAAAATTGAAAATATTTTTAACAACGAAAATCTTTCAACATAATGAATTTATTTTTAAATAATGGAAATATTTTCTGAGATCTCCAACCTGAAACAAATCTTTTTATAAATCACCATCTCTTTCTCTTCGACAGGATGTGGCAAAAGATAAAAATTTTAATCTAGAAATTATTTTTACCGTCATTTATCCAGTTTGGGAGAACTGAATGGGCTGATTTTTTGATAGTCAGAAATAATATCGTGTAGAAAAGCTAATTTATGCTTATTTTTCAGATTATTTTTAATGGTTTTCTTGAATCGGATTAAAGATTTTACTATTAAACTGAACTAAAAAAAGTAAAAGTGAAAATAAACAAATTCCATTCTATTCAGACAAGTAAACAACATATGCGTTTACCAAATCATACAGGTTACTCATGCTTGGCCATCCTTTACTTTACATTTGTACAAATGACCATTATTTCGTTACCAATACGTTTCTAACTGCTAGAACGCAACCTTTTTTTACCGTTGAGCTAATAACTATCATTCAATAAACAATGACCTCAAATACTAGATTAAGATTTGTGGGAATTACTTAAAAATTAATTAAGTGAATTTCGAATATAAAAATAAACATATTTTGGAGGGGGGTGCGAATGAAATCATTGGTTACAGTAAATAAAATATGCATCAGATAATTTTTAACTGAAAAGTTTAACACAATAATTCAAATTTATTAATTAAAAATTGTATTTGAGAAAAAACTTTATAGTTAAATAAGAAAGGGACCTAAAATTATAATATAAGATAATAGTGTTGGGTTTTATTAATTCAAGTCGGTAACCTCTGACTCCACGTGTCATTTTAATCGTAAATAACAAAACAATAAAACACTTAACGTATATTTGAATCACAAATCTTTCAAAATCCAAAGATACAATCAACGACAGAGTTTTACCTGTTTAATCGGTTCTCCGCTCGGCGCTAATGCTTTGTGAAATCTTTATCAATATTCACCTTTTAATCGAACTTTTTCTATTTAATCTGGTCCGCTTCCAATTCAATTTTCTTCTCACGTCTCAAATATTTCTTAACTCTATTCGTTCGTTTCCGTAACTTCCTGATTACCCTAAGCTTGGTTTCTTCGTGTCCCTAGCTGAGGCAGAATGCCGATTATTTTGAATTTCGATTTTTCTTTTATACTAAAATAATCACTTTGATTAATTGGTTTTTGACCGGATTGCTTCTATCTGACAATGGTTTGATAACCGGTTCCTCGAACGTTGTTTGAATCATATCGTGATTAATTGCCTTCCTTTGTTAATCTTTCGTAATAGCCCTAACTTTGTTTGTCTCCATTAATCATGCAGTCATGGTAATGGCCTTCCGAGATTCTTATTTTGTTTATTTTGTATGTTAATCGAGCTCAGGTTTCCTTCATCTTTTGGGTTCTCTATTGGCTCGGGTTTCCTACTAGCTCGGGTTTTCTATTAGCCAATTAATTAATTAATTAACAATTTTCTGTTTTAAAACATTCGAATGCTTTTCAACCATTTTAAACCATTTTCTGATAAATCCCCAATCACCATCTTGTTGACCATTAGCTAATTTATACCTATCCCGTTTTTTTGATTCAATTTCGATAAATTAGCAATTTATTGATTTTTTCGGATTTTCGGAATTTTGCATTTCGTAACTGCTTTTGCCATTTCCTAAAACTGTTTCCATCATACTTTCCTTTGCTATCAACCCTCTGCATGACCACAATTTTATTTTTCTTTTTCATTCGACCTACATTTTTAAAATTTATTTTTTAATTTACTGACCTAACAATAGTTGGTTTTTTTAATAGAATTCAAGAAATGAAAGAATTAAGTCACCATGATTTATGGGAGATTAAAATTAATGCAAAATTGAAAAATATGTTTTTAATATATTTTTATTACTTTTATCATCCAAAATTATAAAATAAACAATAAAATAAAACGAGGAAAATATTTAACAGCCTTGCAACTACAATTGAAAAAACGAAAACAAAATAAGTCACAAACTAGAGATTGATTTATGCTGAGTGCATAAGCAGCTTTTTCCAAATTCATTGTGATATAAACAGAAACGTGGTTGTAGTACTCGATGTGTTGAATTTGAAAGTTTACTCAACTTGATGTCCCATATAAGTAATAAGACAAATACTGGTTCAATATAATTTATTCAATAATAAGGTTTTCACATAAATAAATATTTACTTTCACCAAAATACATACAGGAATTTCGTATGATTATGTCCTTTGCTTTGAATCACAATTTGCAGATACGTGAACCAGGTTGTGTAATCGGTATGCTCGAAAAGATTTTATCTTATACCATTTTTTATTGTTATTTTTTAGGGGTTGAACGGCTATTATTTTTGTCGATAATTTTATTACAAATAAACTTTTGTTTACTTATACTTTCACCGCCTTTATTATTATTATTGTTCTGTTAATTATCACTATAATATTGACTATTTTTATTATTATCAAACAGAGGCATACCTCCTTTGAGCATTAGTGACATGGAGTCAGAAACTAGAGATAATTATACAAAAAATGGACATTAAACCCAACCACATATGTCCAAACTCATCTAATTTACTTACAAATGAGTTCGAAAAATATTCGGTTTTTACTTTTTCAAAAATGAAACTTGAATTTTATTGTAAAAATTTGTTTAATTATAATAAATCCAGTTTGAAATTTGTGTATCAATCATATATTTCACGAGTGCCAATATTTCCATACGTATTACGCTACATTTACCCTAAATATTTTCCTCTGCTGGGGGAGTCTACAAATCCATCCGTGACTGTTCTGAATCCATCTAAAATTTACACATCATTGGCTATCAAAGTTTTTCAAAAAAATTTATTTTCAGAATCAACATTGATAACAAATTCATGCCAGAAATCGCAAATGGTCACATTGGATATCAAATGAAGAACAAATGGATATTTGTAAATGGTCTCTATAACGGTGACACTGTCACCAGTCACAGAGCCTCCCTGCCCACCACCCTGAACTGGGAAATTCGGACAAAAGACAACATTTTTAATTCCACATTTGTCCTTGACAGTATAATTGGTATTGCATATTTGAAATTTTATTTTATTATTATAAATATTATTATTATTATTATTATTATTATTATTATTATTATTATTATTATTATTATTATTATTATTATTATTATTATTATTATTATTATTATTATTATTATTATTATTATTATTATTATTATTATTATTATTATTATTATTATTATTATTATTATTATTATTATTATTATTATTATTATTATTATTATTGTTATTATTATTATTTTATTTTTTTTAAAGGTCTGACCAAAGAGAATTTCATATATTCTACTTATAATGTGACTTTGACAACATATGCTATGAGAAATATTCGTCAGATATTTGTGAGAAACGTCTCAATAGAAACTTCCAGTGTCAATGTTTCCGTAATTCTCTCGACCTTTGGAAACAATTTCAATTTCTTTTCTCCAGATATCGAGTTCAAGGTGAATGATTCCGGAAATTTCATGTGAGTTTATAGAAATCTTTAGATAACATTTGTTATTGAGATTTTGCAAAAGAAAAACGCCTGCGTTTGTTTTAGACGATTCATTTAGACGACTGTTACTCAATTACAAGAGGAAGAATATGCTGGTGGGTTGCAGGTCACAACCATTCTATTCTTTCTTGGTATTGCTAGCTAAAACCAAGATATAATATGAGTGAAAAACGTTTGTAATATGACAAATGGGGGAATACTAACTAGATTTGAGCGCATCTCAGTGCACTTTTTCATACGGGTTTGCGAACCCCCACTAGAAGGTCGCCTTACATTTAGATCAATAAACAATTAATATTTTACAACTGAGATTTTAAAAGTTCAACAATATATATTATAGTCACTATTGACGCTTTCTGCTCACATACTTCTATTTGTCGAATTCTACTCTTGCATGCCTTGACTTCCGTCACTCCGCATTAAAGTCCAGCGACTCATACACAAATCTTCATGATATTTTTGGGTGATTACTCCACTCCAAAGTTTAAGGCGATACCGTATTCCTTCAGCAGGTATTTAAGATAACATGACGATTCGTGTTCATAAATCCGTTAAAACTTCTAATATTATGTCAGTGCTGCTTTTTGTAAAATCTTATTTGGTCAATTATGTTGACTACCCTTAGTCATACCTGACTGACTTTTAGTTTGAGATCTCTGCCGTCTTGGTTTTGATTTTATTTCATTCTCACAACTTTGTCAGTCACTATTAAAAAACTGAATTATGATTTTTTTGTAGTTTCGTTCTTTTTTCGTTTTCATTATGAAATGGTGTAACTTAAAGAATGGATATGAATTCATAAGTGTGGACAATGATAGTAGCTCTAACGATATCTTTGTTCATTTTAAATCTATTGCATCCGGCAATGCGATCTCAATAACTGATCGAGAAGTTCTTTTCAATTTTCCTAAAGCTGACAGAGGATCTATGACTCAAAAGTAGATGGATTGGGCACCGCTGGCACAGGGCACCGCTAGCACAGTACCCCCCTCCCCCCTCCCCCCCCGGTCGTCATATTTTTCAAAAATATGCTAAGTCTAAAAGTACAAATTTTTTTTAAACAAAGACATATGACTCATCAAGGTCATTGAAACAAAGACCATGACTCATCCGATGACTCATAAAATTTCTCAAGGTCATTTAAACAAAGACCATGACTCATCATATGACTCATCAAGGTCATTTTCAAGGACGTATGACTCATAATGTGACTCATATGACCTTGAAAAATTTTTTCAAGGTCATTTAAACAAAGACCATGACTCATCAAGGTCATTTTCAAGGTCGAATGAGTCATACTATGACTCATATGACCTTGAAAATTTTTTCCCAAGGTCATATGACTCATAGTATGACTCATCAAAAATTTCAAGGTCATTTAAACAAAGACCATGACTCATAATATGACTCATCAAGGTCATTTTCAAGGTCATATGACTCATAGTATGACTCATATGACCTTGAAAAAATTTTCTTAAGGTCATATGACTCATCCTATGACTCATATGACCTTGAAAAATTTTCTCAAGGCCATATGACTCATCCTATGACTCATCAAGGTCATTTTCAAGGTCATATGACTCATAGTATGACTCATATGACCATGAAAAAATTTCCTCAAGGTCATATGACTCATACTATGACTCATCAAAATTTTCAAGGTCATTTTCAAGGTCATCTGAGTCATCCTATGACTCATCAAGGTCATTTTCAAGGTCGCATGACTCATCCAAGGTCATTCCCAAGGTCATATGAGTCATCGCGATTAGTCATCAAGGTCATATTATTATTTTTAAAAATATTATTATTTTTATTATTATTTTTAAAAATATTATTATTTTTATTATTATTTTTAAAAATATTATTATTTTCAAAGTTCCCGCCAACCAAAATTAATAATCGATAGCTCATTTTAAAGCTCAATCCAAGACCTTTCGAATCAGCTATATATTATTATTATTATTATTATTATTATTATTATTATTATTATTATTATTATTATTATTATTATTATTATTATTATTATTAATCTATATACTCCGAGTCTATATACTCCTAGTCTATCCGACAAAATATTTTGTCCCCCTATGGGTAATGCTCACAAGGGTACTGGTCACGCTCAACAAATCAACAAATCAACAAAACATACATTTATTTAAACAATAAAATAATGTAAAATTAACAAAGGTAAACTAAATATATATAGTATGATATTCATTAATTAGTGTTGAACAGGCTTGACACTTGCGAACATTCTTCTCGTGACACTTAGAACAAACAATTACGTGACCACACGGTAAATACAAAACCGAAACTCGATTTTCTTTACAAATTGAACAAGTTAAATATCTCTTTTTAACATCTTTCAATTTTTTCGTTAGCTTAATTTCAATCAAATCGGCTTTCGCTATCCATTCATAAATCAATCTACTATATCCAGGTTTCAACCTTAAAAACATACAACTCCAAAAGTATTCATTCAGTGAATCGTTGTTTACTGCTATTTTTTCTAAGTACATTAAATAACAAGATAACTTTAAAATGGATTTCTCATAATTAAATAAATCAAACAAATATTCAATTGAGGAATGTTTGAAAATTTTTAAAATATTTATGAGTTGCTTATCACTGTAAGTATCATGATTATTTATAAAATCTTCAAGTGTATTGTTAAAAAATGTCAATGAAATTTCAGAATAGATTAATTTTTCCTTATTTCTAGTAGGACTTCCTTGCTATAAATGACATATAAAAAAAAATATTGACAAAATAATAAAGTTACCAAATGTGTTACACATTCATCGGTTTTATTTGTATAAATCATTATTAATAACTAAAATACTTTTGTTTTTTTTTACATTTATAAATATCGTGATAACCAATCAAAATGTAACCATCAAATGTATAACAATAATAAGCATGACTAGTACCCTTTGCAACCTGTTTAAAGTCTCATTATTATTATTATTATTATCATTATTATTATTATTTTATTATTATTATTATTATTATTATTATTATTATTATTATTATTATTATCATTATTATTATTATTATTATTATTATTATCATTATTATCATTATTATTATTATTATTATTATTATTATTATTATTATTATTATTATTATCATTATTATTATTATTATTATTATTATTATTATTATTATTATTATTATTATTATTATTATTATTATTATTATTATTATTATTATTATTATTATTATTATTATTATTTTATTAATATTATTATTATTATTATTATTAATATTATTATTATTATTATTATTATTATTATTTCATTGATATAGCTGCATGCTCACTGCAAACTATATATAAAAATATAGCTGCATGCTCACTGCAAACTATATATATATATAAAAATATAGCTGCATGCCCACTGCAGACTATATATAAAAAAATATAGCTGCATGCCCACTGCAGACTATATAAAAAATCACCATTAAATATAAAAAAAAAAATAACAAGAAATACTTTAAAAAATTAAAAAAAAATTCTGTTTACAAATTTTTATTCAATAAGTATATACAAGTTTTTATACAATTTTTTACAATTTTTTATACAATTTTATAAATCAAAATATACAAGTTTTTCAATATATATACAAGTTTTTTTTTTTCAATATATATACAAATCACAATTTTCGATTGCCCTATTGATCTTCTTCCCATTCACTATCATCGAAACTGGGACTTGGAGCAGGACCGAATTCCTCATCATATTCGCTTAATTCGTCAACTCCTAAATAGTGCCCAAATGCGTAACTTAAGTTTTTTCCTAGCCACGCGCGCTTATCATCATTATTACTTAGGGCAATTTTCGAATTTTTAAAAGTAAAAAGTTGGTGATTTCTAGTACCTATTCTAGTCTGCGGTACAGAAATCACCTGATTTGAATTAAAGCAGTTTAGATATGTTTCGTGTGTTATTGATGTCCCAGATAATTTAACCCCCTTCGCTTTTACCGTTTCCTTACTACCTAAAAGACTATAACATTTAGGGCGTAAGAAAACCCATTCAGAATACCCTAATCCCTTGCTCTCATCTTTAAACTTCCCGATGACCGAGTCAAGGTTCCTACTATACAAGGGGTGTGTTGGATCGTAATTTGACGTATCCAATAAATTATCTGAGATCATCTGAGGTAATAATGTTGTTAATTTTAAATTTTTAATTTCCAAAAAGAAACTGTCGGTATCACCGGCAATAATATTAATAATACATTTATATTGGCGCCTGTACTTCTCCAAATCAATATATTGGAGCTGGTACATCCGTAGTTTAGACAGATCTAGTACTGTTTGACCGATGTAGCTAGGTCTGTCTAAACAAATCATATCTTTTTCTAAATGTGCCGCAATCAGATCGTCATCGATTCTTATAGACTTTCTGAAAGTCGGCTTTGAGGAGTATACTATCATCTTTTCGGATGAATTACACAACCTCAAATTCATTCTTTTTTTTAGATTTTCTACGGATTTACCGTACAGGCTGTTGTTATACAATTTGAACAAGTCCCTATATATCTCGCTAGTAGACTGAGATCGCAAAGTGGTGTTGGTGTCTATATAGGATTTAAAGATAGGTCCTTGTTTAAACTTTATACATCTAATAATATTTACAACAACCGCACCTAATTCTATATACAATTTGAGAAGCCTCCAATGAAGAACATAGTTCCTCTTTGGCCAATGCGTAAGCATAAGCTTCTCAACTTTTGAATTAGGCGGGCACAACTTTTCCGGCGCAAGCGGAAAATCATTCAAAAAGTCATGCACACATTCCGGAATATCGATATCGACCTCCATAGTATACCCATATGGAAGGTTATCAATATCCGTGTTCATACATTCAAGTAAGACATCATTCAAATTTTCATGCACCCAAGAAAAATCACCATACGGAAGATTTTGGCTAAGAGCCCAACCATACAGATTATTTATATCAATGTACAATAATTCTGTATCATCTGAAGTAGCCGTGTAATGTTTGTTAACAAATGTTAACCCACCCCGGATACCTCCCTCATAGAAATTATACATTTCCATGTCCTGCAAAAGTTCTATTGGTTCCGTTAATGTCATAAGCGCTGAGGCCCATGACATACCGGGAATCCCGTAGAAATTAAGAGGATCCAGACCATTGTAAGCAATTGCCTTACCGCGGAATTGCTGAAAATAGTCTGCGAGGAGGTATACGTCCAATTTTAGGTAGATTAACATATAATCTAACAAGCTATTACAGTTATGCTGACTCCACATTAGTTGAGCCTCAGCGTACTGATCTTCCGTAACATCAGACCAAATAGGAGGTAATTCTAAAGTCGATTCAAGAACATCTAAAGAAGTAGCGAAATTATATGGAAAGATACCTTTAGAGTGAATCATCGACCCTTGAAAGACAGACGAAGTCAAAGGAAAAGTAGTCAAAGTTTTCACAGCTTTTGCTAAAGAACAATTAACAAATTGCATGCTGTCAATAAAACGAACAGGCAATTTGTTAATATATGCAATTAAAGATATAAATTTTTCTGTAGAGGTAGGTATAATATTAAGTTCCCAAAGGGGAAAATCACTGAGACCATGTTTTAAAATATGGTGGAGGTCATAGCCTCGTAAATTATGAAAGACAACAGGTAACAACTTATTAATCCTGCGAGAGACATTGCATTTCCTACATGCCGCTCCGACATATCTACCTGTAAAATGGCAATGATCTCTCACAGGATTAATAATAGATTTTTTACACAAATAACAAATAGTGGTAGATCTAAAGGCACGCTCCTGAGCAAAAGACAAAGTAGACATGCCTTTATGACCTTCAAGTTCATAATATGGCAGGACAATTGTGACAGCAATTTCCTCCACTTTCCTCAAAAAATCCAAAATACAATTCGGTCCAAAAAAATAATAATAAAATTTAGTGTGTGTATAATTATTAATTAATAAAAGACCTGCTGATATGGGTAAATGAATTTGATGATATGTTTCATGTTCTGGTAAAACCGATTCAAAATCGGCATAAATTACGAAGGGAGGTGTAACGGTTTTTGCGTAATCTGAGAATAATAACTCCTTATTTTTAGGAAGTGTATACAAAGTTGTGCCAGTCTGATTTTTACAGCATAGAGCAACATGCTGATCGAAAGCATTCTTATATCTAAACCCATTTAAACAATGTGGGCACCAGTTACACCTTATTTGAACGTTTACATTTTCATTTTCATGACAATTCATTAATTTGTCCAAGTCAGTCACGGCTGTATAATGATATTTATCTTTATTACTCAAAAGTAATAAATAAATTGGTCTACCGTCTATAACCTTGGAGCGATGTACTATATTAAGATGAGGGTGGTGAGCTACATAATCCTCAGAAATATCTAAATCAGAACTGGCTGGATTATAAGAAAGAACGTTTATGCTCAAGTTTAAATCTCTATTTTTTCTTTCAAATTTGGGAATGTTGCATAGCCTCATCGGGCAATCGGTGTCTTCGTCATAATTTAATAGAGGTAAAAATTCTATATATTTGGCGGCTCTTTGGTGATTACGACCTATTTCCTCTCTTTTAAAAGTGCAAGAATGCTATACAAGAAGCACTTATGGTCGTTGTTTTTGACATTAATTATAGCGTGTTTTAATTTTAATGCTGATGGGGTTTTTATATAGCTATGTCCGGATAATCTACTAACGGGTGCGTATTTCGTTAAAATAAAATCTATCTCTAAAATATTCAATACTCGCCACCCGCTTCCTAAATAGGTGAATTGCTCAATCTTTTCATTTAATTTGCTCACCCCCTCGTTTATAAAATTTGATGTAAAAACTTGAGCATTATTTGAAAAATAATTATCCCGGATCTCCCCATCTTTTTCAAATTTAATTAAAATTGTGAATTGTATTTTTACCTTGCCCATCTTTTCTATTTCCTCTATTAATCTATCTTCAATTTTTGATGTTAGGGCTATTTTTACTAGGTTTTGATTTCTGATGTTAAATTTTAATGTTTTTCGGGATCCATTCAAATCGGATTCTACCGTAGGTTCAAACAAAGAGCCGCCTATTTGAAATATGTTGAAAGACGTTGAAGCTACACATTCATCATTGATGACTATCACTTCTTGTTGTTTAATAGGTGCTTGTTGTGTAATGGGTGCTTGTTGTGTAAATGATGTTGAAGCTACACATTCATCTTTGCTGATGACTATCACTTCAGGTCGCGATAATTTATTCGGAACGTAATTTTTAATTAAAGCAGCAGGTCTTTTAATAGAATCTTTTTTTTTAATAATATTTGAATCTTTTTTAATAATAATATTTGAATCTTTTTTAATAATATTTGAATCTTTAATAATATTTGAATCTTTAATAATAACATCTTTTTTAATATTTGAATCTTTTATAATAATAACATCTTTTTTAATATTATTTTTTTGTAAGTTTTTTTGTAAATTATTTTCTAAATTTTTTTTTTTATTTAATTTTTTATTTATTTTTTTAAATAAAACATTTTTTGAGATCGAAAATTGCCCTAAGTGACTATGATGTTTATTATAAAATTCCTTATATTTTATTTTTTCGCTAGTCACGCATTTGGGACATATAAAAAAGTTGAGCGAATTAAACGTCTTCTTGTAGTACTTTTTCATAGTACGATTACATTTTTTGCTATGTCCAATTGAGGACTGACAATAATTTGGGTATAGTTTACCTGTTAAATAATAAAATTAAAGTTTTATTCTTTTTCTAATTGTTATTAATTGTTACATCTATAAAGATTTATCATCATTTGTTATTTAATTCAAATGAACTATATAACAAATGATGATAAATCCCTATAGAAAATAGGTTAATATATTCGAGAGAATATTAAAGAGATTTTAGTAGATAGGTCAGATTATTATATGAATATGTAAAATATTAGACGAGTCAGATTATTATTATTATTATTATTATTATTATTATTATTATATTATTATTATTATTATTATTATCATTATTATTATTATTATTATTATATTAAAGAGAAGTAGCTGCATGCCCACTGCAGACTACTATGTAGCTACATGCTTACTGTAGACTACATTAGAAGGGCCAGATTATTATATTATATTATATTATTATTATTATTATTATTATTATTATTATTATATTAAAGAGAAGTAGCTGCATGCCCACTGCAGACTACTATGTAGCTACATGCTTACTGTAGACTACATTATTATTATTTATATAAAAGACAAGTAGCTGCATGCCCACTGCAGACTACTATGTAGCTACATGCTTACTGTAGACTACATTATTATTAATATTATTAATATTATTATTATTATTATTATTATTATTATTATTATTATTATTATTATTATTATTATTATTATTATTTTAACTATTGTAGATGCACATTGCAAACTACAAGGATTTATTTTATAACTATAATTTTGTAAACACTTTTTTAAATACTTTGATTATATTTCAAAAACTATATAATTTTCGTCATAATTTTGGTCATAAATCATTTTCATTTTGTTCATAAATTTTCGTCATTATTTCATAATAAATCATTTTCATAATAAATCATTTTCATCATAATTTTGGTCATAAATCATAATTCATCATAATATTGGTCATAAATCATAATTCATCATAATTTGGGCATAAATCATTTTCTTCATAATTTGGGGCATAAATCATAAATCATTTTCATCATAAATCAAAAATCATTTTCTTCGTAAATCATAAATCATTTTCATCATAAATCATAAATCATCATAATTTGGGCATAAATCATTTTCTTCATAATTTGGGCATAAATCATTTTCTTCATAATTCATAATTCATTTTCTTCATAAGTTTGATCATAAGGTTCATCAAAATATTTAATAAATTTTCATCAAAAAAATTTAAGAAATTTTCATCAAAATATTTAAAAAAGTGTTTACGAAATTTAAAAAAGTGCTTACGAAATTTAAATAAAAAATATATATAAAAAATAAATATAAAAAATAAATAAATCTTACATTCTGATTCCATATCGGAATCTGAGTCTTCCGCAACCTCCTCAACCGAAGTGAGGGCATTATCAGCAATTGTTACATTTTCCATAAAATCTTCATCGATGGAATCTGAGTCTTCAGCAACCGAACTGAGGGCATTATCATCAATTGTTACATTTTCCATAATTTCTTCTTCATCGATGTCGACATTGAAATTAAACGCTAAAAAATAAAATTTTTAAAAATAAATTACTAAAATAAAATAAATTTACTTTTTTCTTTGATAATCTTCTTTTGCCCAACATCATTAACTGGGGCATCATTAACTGGGGCATCATTAACTGGGGCATCATTAACTGGAGCATCTGTTTGCCCGAGAAAAACGACGTCATCGTCGCTATTATCATTTTCTTTTAAAACATTTTCTAAAATGCAAAATCAATTTAATAAAAATTAAAATTATAAATTTACCGAAGATCTTATTAGGAGCATCCGTTTGCCCGAGAAAAACCACATCATCGTCGCTATTATCATTTTCTGTAATCAAAATTAATTTAATAAATATTAAAATATTAAATTTACCAAAGATATGTTCCACATTTAAAATAGAATCATCTTCTGTAACTGCGAACCAGTCGAAAGGATCTAAATGAAATTGAATAAAAATAGATTAAAAATAATAATAATTTACCGTTAGTCAAAAGACTTCTCAATACTCGATTACTGTTGTTTTCCATTTTGGTTTTTTGTTCGAATTGATTGTGAAATAGATTTTCAAAATTTCAAAATAATTGTGACAAATTTTAGATTTGTCAATGTTTATAAAGAGAATGAATATTTTCCTGTCCCAGCCAATGAGAATAGAGACACACACACATATACAATGAATATTTTACTCTCTCAACCAATCACACGCATGCATGTATGTAATGTTAATCACTCAAAATTACATGTGACTGCCTTTGTTAGTCATGCCTTTGTTAACTTGCACTGTGCATGCTTCAGGCAAAGGCAGTCTTTATGTTACAAATAATAATATTTATTGGAATAATAATAAAATTAATTAAAAATAATAATATTTTTTCACAATAATAATAATATTAATAATATTAATAATATTAATAATAATATTAATAATAATATTAATAATAATATTAATAATAATAATAATATTAATAATAATAATATAATAATAATAATAATAATAATAATAATAATAATAATAACACAACAACAAAGGAAAGGATACATTTATTAAACATCAATTTATTAAACATTTTTCTTTAAACATCAAATTTTTTGTACAATAACCAAGCTAAACAATGTTGACCACATGTTTGGGTCAAAGGATTTTGAAACATAGTTTTATTATACACAATAGGTTTCCCCATTGTTTGTAGTTTTGATATCAACAAAGCTGGGTAATAAAAACCCATAGGATCGAACACGAATATATTACCAGGTTTCACATATATAGCTATCCAATGTTCTCCACCAAGATGAGACGATTGAGTATTGACGATTATTGCTTGATTATTGCTCAAATATGGAATTTTATCAAGAGGAAAAACTCCAACAAATTCATTTCCCAATATCTGTTTTCCGATTTTATTGACCTGAACAGAACTATTTAAATAAATCCAGAGTATAAAAAACAACTTACTCCATGATAACTTTTTATGTTTCTGTAAACATTTATACCAACACATGTTCTATTTGCAGTAATTTGAACTTCATTTTCAAATACTCCATATATTATAACATGTACTGGTTCAGTAATAGCTTTTGCAAACTTTATATCCAGTCGTAAATTTCCATTTTGAGGTAATTGACTTTGATTTAAATCAAAATCAGGGGCTAAAACAAATGTAAAAAATGGGTATTTGCTTTTAAAATCTTCAAGAGTTATTCCGCAATTCAAATTTTTATCTAAATAACCCAGATTTCTAACAATACTCTGCATATATGTCGCGCAGTAATTGTCATTCTCGAAATCTTGAATATATGTTTCTCTATAATCTGTATTTTTCGACAAAGTCAATGATGTAACACCAAAGTTTTTGAAAATTGAGCTGGACGCAGTATATGATCCATTATATTGTGCTTCACTTTGAAATGTTATCAGAATAAAATTAGGCATTCTTCTGTCACCAAATATTTGTTCTTTATAGAATGATGAAGCACCTTTAGCAATAGCAAATTGTACAATTTCCTTTGTTTTTAATGGATAAATTGCATGTTTTGAATTAAGACCCAATTGATGACCTGCTAATACAGAGGGGTCTACTCGAACTCTTCTCACCAATAATTTTGCATCAACTAATTGACATATTGGTGTAGTAGTTGCACTAGTAAGAGATAATGCAGAATCAGACCTTTTCAGTCTAATATGTACATTAACTCCCGGTAGTAAATATTTCGGTTGATCCATAAAATCAAGTTGTAATGATGAGCACATGGTGAAAACCTTTGAGCCTTTTACCCACTTTTTTCTTTCATCATCTGCTGCTGCATAACCCATAGGAGTAAGACATGTATTTTTAGTATCGGAATTGTAATTTAAAATAGTTTCTATTAATGCCTTGTGAATGAATGTATTATTTCCGCCCTCAATCTTAATATTATTAAATCCCAACACTGCATCTTTAAAAAGTGTATGAAACAGGAAATTGTTCGGTATTACATCTGCATTGGCATCCAAAACTTTTCTATCTTTATCTACAACCTTAATCTGAACAGTCAATAAAGTATCGTTCAAATCTAAATATTCGGTTTGCGAACCATTAATATAAAACTCGATATCATTTCTACTATCGGTAATTGAATTCATAGGAAAAACTTCCTCAAATGCCCCAAATTCTATTACAGCCTGGGGCGACGGTCTATCAAATATACATAGTTCGGATTTACCGCAAATCATTTTGCAAATATAGTTCCATGTCCTTTCATTCGTTTGTTTATACGTGATATTCCATGTCTTTTACGTTTTGGAGCATGAGCTGGAGCTGGAGCTGGAGGTTTTTCTTTTTGAAACATACCTGCAACCCCGGGTAAAACTTTCCCTAATTCTGCTAAAGCATTTGTTTTTAGAGATGGTAATATTTTCTGTTCATTCATAATAACATCTTTTGCAGTTTTCATACCAAAACTACCAATACGTTTAAGAATAGGCAGGGCAAATCTACCAATTGTTCTCAACCATCCTGATCCGTACTGTTTACCAATAAAATATGGTAATTCACCACCAGATTGGCTACCACTATACATACTAATAATATCAGAATTAGCCATTTATTTTACGAAAATGTAATGTCAAATGAGTTTTTGAACCTTTTGGAAATTCGATTAATTGACCAGAATCATCTCTTATATTTATTTCTATATTGTTTATACAAGATGTTGAAACAGGTAGATACATGGGATTTTCTACATTGATTTGTACAACTTCATCTTGATCATGTTTTTCAATCCATATAGATTTCATTAAAGGTACACTAGAATCGCCAACAATAACTGGTTCCACGATATTACTGTAAATGAACATTTGCTGATGATGTTTAAGGATTTTCGGTTTGTTTGTTCCTTCACAAACAAGTTCATTTTGTGTACATACTGGTTTAGTCAATCCTAATGTTTTTGTCAAATTTGAGTCAAATTTAACTTGACTAAGATTAGAATTTATACTAAATCTAAATACTTTATCTTTTTGAAGCTCAAAAACTGTTAAAATATCGCTACAATTGTCACCTAAATAAGTTTGTAATTGTTCGAGGTCTGTAATATATAAATTATCTTTAAAAGTATATGTATGCTCTGTTATTTCAATGTATGACAGCTTAAATTTGAATTCCACTAAATTATTAGATTTTGGAAGTGTAGAGAGATTTATTTTGACTGTATCATTAAATACATTACGTAAATCAGTAAATCCAAGACGTTTAGCATCAGCCACTGTAGAAAATATAATTTCGAATGGCTTATTCAAGCAATTCATGTATAAATATTGACCATCATCATAAATTATAGGTTTCCTTGATTTCGATGAACTTGTCAAGTTATAACTATCTTTATCAATAAGAACACTAATATATTCCGTTACTGCTACTTTCTTATTATATTCAATAACGGATTTGCTATAGATTGGGAATAAATTGTATACAAATGTAAAATCCAACAGAGCAACTTCCCAGTCATTATCCAAATAGATGGGGTTTTGGAGTTCGATGATGAATTTGCTTGCTTGATTGTCTGGATGAATTAATGGACAACTATTGCTCGGCAAAATAGTATAAAAATTCACTTTACTAGGTCTTTTGCGGATATCCATGACGGGTTTTGATAACCATGCCATTTGACATAGTATTGTTTATCCTTACCGACCTTTTTAGTTTTCAATATTTTTTGAATTCTAAATACTTTTGGGGGAGGAATGACTTGTAATTCCTGCTCATAAAATTTCCCCTGTACAATATTATTATCATTGTCTTTGATGACATACATTACAGGATTCTGTTTAGTATTTATTTTTGAAATTACAAAGACTTCATCACTCCAATTTGTATCAAAATTTTTAATAAATGGTGATGCACTAATTTTACTAATTCTAACATGGTCACCGACTTTATATTTAGGTTTTGCAATTTTTACAGATTTCTTAGAAGTCAATGATGTTTTTGATGTAATATCAACCGGTCTCAATCCATTCAGTCCTCGATGTGATGAATGATTATAACTTGTTATTATTTTCGGTAAAGCATTTACCCATTTTTTATTACCTTGATGCACGAACAATTTCTTTAATCGATCTCTCAATGTTCGATTAAATCGTTCAACATGGGCAGCTTTGTATTGAGAATGTACCGAGTAGTGATTTATTTTCAGTTTATCGAGGATTTGCTTAACTTTACTATTGTAGAATTCTTTACCTAAAAATAATAATAATAATAATAATAATAATAATAATAATAATAATAATAATAATAATAATAATAATAATAATAATAATAATAATACCTAAATCTGTTTGCAAGTTATTAGGATGTCCATCTTTAAATAAAATATTAATTGCCTTGGACATTTCTTCTGCAGATTTTGCCTTGACTGGTACTGCTCGTGCAAACCTGCTGTATACATTAATACATGTTAAAATATATTTATTCCCATTGTTAATTTTCGAATAAGGTATCATCTCCATCAAATCCATTTGCCATAAATCGTCAATACCAAATGTTTTATACGCTCTTGTTGGAAATCTTTTCCGCATTGGTTTGTTCAAACTGTACGCAAGCTGATCTGATAACCACTTCTGGGTTTCTTTTTTCGAATTCGGAACTCTTTTGTTTAATTTTGCCACTCCACCGAAACCGGCTTCGTCTTCTGGGTTCGTCCAAATCTTCTCCATTACAACAAGAAGATTTAAAATTAAATTTAATGTCGGGCAATGAAGGATTAGCACCCATTGTTTATGATTGATTTCCTACAACTCCACCTAATAAGGATAATGCCAGAGGTATTAATGCACCGATAAATCCACCTTGTTGTTTATATATAATTTTTCTCATTTGCTTACGATTTTTATTATTTACTAAAGATAACAATGGTTTCCTATGTTTGCTCAATAAATGCTTTTTTGATTTACTGATTTTAATTTTGCCTTTGACTACTTTAAGTATAATATTGAGTAAATCATCGACAACAAAATTTGGGAATGATTGCAATATATTCATTCTTTTCATACTCGGGGCCTTTAACAATGCATTAAAAAAGGGAAAACTGCGATGATTTTTAACTACTTTTTTACTAGTTTTACGGGTTTTACGGGTTTTACGTTTAGGTTTAGGATTTTTCGAAATAAGATTCATTGCAGAGAAATTTTCAGTTACAAGTTTTTTAGATGGTGTATAACTAGTTGTTGGCGGAACTTTTGGAACTTTAATAGTCTTTCTAATACCTTTTCTTAATTTCTTAATATTTTTCACCCTTGCTTTTAGAAACATTATTATTCGTAGAGGTTTTCAACTTTGTTTATAAACCATGGCACCTTTTGGGTTGAAAATATCTGTTTTTACTCGTAAATCATCGGGACATTGTTGTGTGAAATCAAGAAATATATATCCATGAGGTATTTTTGTAGCATCTTGAAATGCACTGATAAGAAAATTACGATTATTTGGGTATGCTTGACGTGCAAGAAAATCAATCACTGTTGCATCTCTAGGATTCTTGAAAATAACTAAATATTGTACATTTAAATTACGTGTTCGATGTGCCCCACCTTGATGAAATAGATTTTGTGTTATGAAAATAACTGTTACACCGACATGTCTGCTGATCTTTGTAAATAAATTATTAAAATCTTTTTCTTTATTAGCTTCTTGATACAAATCATCGATAATAATGACATCACCTTTCTTTAATCGGCTGGACCAGTTTTTATCGAATCCCTTTACTATTTTCATGTTTTTTAATTTACAGAAACTTGATTGAGTTAATCCATGTTCTTCATCAGCACCCCTATGCCAATAAATCCTGTTGAATTTTGATTTGAATAAATTTGATTTTAGTAATTTACAAACAAATAATGTTTTTCCACTACCACTAGGACCAACGATTTGGTATACTGCATCATTTCTTAATTCCATTTCAGAATTATTTTATATATGTGTATTTGTTTATATTCGATGATTTAATGAACTCGTGCTCAATTTGTATATAAAGACTAATTTTCATAAATGATTTAATAATGTTAGCAAATATAAATTATCGAGGAAATTTTGATGTATCGAATATGAGGTTCCCACCTGGGAAACCCCAGCAAATTATCGATAGAAGCGGGAAATATCCGATAATATTTTTCAAGACTGGTAAATGCAGAATCATGGGATGTAAGAAACCTTTGGATATTAATAAATTACAATATCGAATAAATAATATTATAATCCAATCAATTACCGTTACTATGGATATGGGACATAGTATCAATCTATATAAAATGTCGAAAAAATGTGATTGCATGTTTGAACCGGAATTGTTTCCGGCACTAAGACTATTAAAATATAACCCTATATGTGTCAACGTGTTTGCTAGTGGAAAGGTTGTCATGTTGGGGTTGAGAAATTTAGAGTATAGAGAATTTGTTGACAATGTTCGAAATGAGATAATTTCATTGGTCGATTTTTAATTGGTTAATTTCTAATTGGTTATTGATTGATTTAAACAAACGGTTTTTTGTTTAGAATTCATTTTTTTCACTATGTACAAAATACCAAGCTCTGCAACCCTAATGAAGGATATTGACGATTCCGGTAAATTTAAAATTTTTATTTTCACTTTATTTACTATTTATTATTTTAGACAAATATATCAAAGTTATGATCAATAGGATAAAATATTATTATCCGCAAATCAATGAAATTATTAAGGATAGAGAAGCAGAAATAATTCCGGACCTCATATTCTACACAACGCAAATTAGAATAATGGAGGTATTTCACCAGTTCCTGTGGGATATAAAGATAAACCGAAGCATCAAACAAATGGAGCCAGAGTACCAGTGCATCATCGGATGCTCATGCTGTGCCGATCGATACCGGCGATATGTCGAATGGGAGTTAGTGAAAACTCTGAGAAGGTTTCACTACTCCCGGATTGTTGATTTAGGTTACGAATAAATGTTTTTAATGTTTGAATTGTGTTTTTTTTTCTTTATATTTAAAATAGTAATAATAATAATAATAATAATAATAATAGTAATAATAATAATAGAAATAGTAATAATAATAATAGAAATAGTAATAATAGAAATAGTAATAATAGTAATAATAATAGTAATAGAAATAATAGTAATAGTAATAATAAAACATTAATAGAACATAAATGCAGTATTAATGCAAATGACCTGCAATTTTAAACAAAGACATGCTATCATCTGATTGGTTGATAGACATGAGTCAAAGGTATAAAAACCCTGTAACATTTAAATTTAATCATTATTCACGATGACCAAGAAAATTTCAAGCACCGAAAAACCTAAAGAAATGGTACAACCAGTTCAAATGTTCCACAACTACAGAATGTATTTTTTGAAAGAAGAAATCAATATGAAATTGGTTGCACCAGTCAAGCTAATTCCGACTAAATTTGATTTCTTATCCGGCACGCTTTCAATGATTGATGTCAAAACTATTGATGATGTTTTTAAACGGATAGATTCGAATCTATCGTGTAATCAACATGCGTGGTTCAACAATAGATATGCAAGATTTTATGATGCTTTTGATGAAATCAGTTTCAAAGAAAATGAAAATTGGTATATAACAATTGCAATCCAGGGATATAAAGTTGATAATAATGATGTATATTCTCCTATTTGGAAAATTATGTCTGCTAGACTTTCACAAATATTTTAATGTTATATTTAATAAATGTATTAGTCAGATTTGTTTTTCTCTTTATTAATTGCAACATAAATGCAAATGACATGCAAATTTAACAAAGAAAATCTATAAACAAAATTATAATATAGTTTTAAAGTGATGAAAATGACTGCAGAAAAAGGTTAACATGATTAATTAATTACCGAATTATTTATTATTTAGAATTTTTAATCAACTTTTTGTTGGAAAAGTTAGCAGAAATATCTGGTGTGAAAATTGAGGACATATTATCTATTACAAATGCCTTAAATATCGGCTGGTTAGTTGAGAGTCAAGATACAGGATTTGATGATGAGGAAGAAACTCAAGAAACCGATACTCAAGAAATTGATGAGGAAATCTATGAACCTATAGAGGAACCTATAGAGGAACCTATAGAGGAACCTAAAGATGAATCTAAAGATAATATTACGAATGATTGTATTGATCATGTCGTTGAAAATATAATGAAATGTGGAGATGACGACTGCGAATGTGTTAATTAATAAATCTTAGTTAATTAGTGTTTGTAAATTTATTTAAAATGTTATTTAAAAAATAAAAACAAACAAAAATAACTATATTAATTTTTATTTAAAAAACTTGATAAAATATACAAAATAGCAACACCTGTTGCAAGTTTTAAATAGTTTTTAAATTTTCTCTTCTGGTCATCAATTTGCTTCGCATTTCTAGCGAGTTGATTGAATACGCCCCATCCGCCATTGGCTTCAATCCATGGTTGGAACTTTGACTTGATTATCTAGAAAATAAATATTAATAAAATATAAATTATAAAAGTATTACTTCTTGAGACCACTCATAATAGTGCTCCGAGTCCCATAGACTTCTTTCGATAATTATTTTCATATAAGCGAACCCTACTAGTATTCGGGTCCACTTCATCTGATCGTCGCATAGACAGTTAAAAATTCTATTAAAATAGAATTTTTTGGTTTCCAGACAATCGGAATTGATCACATCTTCATAATCAATGTGATTACCTTCTATGACCTTTTCGGTCCGATCGACCAGGAAACATAGGCTTTCCATAATATTCCTGTTGACTAGTTCTCTTAAAACATTTTCCATAAATTGAGACATTTTTACAATAATTTAAAATATGATGTTTTATTTATACTAATACCTGATGATTTTGATTGGTTGATAGACTATAAATGTAAAAGAAAGGTTTTGATTTGATACACCATGAAAACTATATTCATATTGCTAATTATTATAACGAGTGTGTGCTCTCAGCAATACAACAATAACATGTGGAGTCTTTTAATAAATCAATATGTGTTTGTCCGAATACAGCCAAGTTGATGGATATTTTATATATTCTCGACAAACCAAAATGGTCAAAGCATCCAGGAAAAAGAATATCTCAAAGATTGGAGAATTTAGAAAACAGTTATGAACTATCATTTGAATATATACAAAATATAAAAATTGAATTGATTCATCATATTATGGTTTTCAATAACTCCATTGTTGAAAATAAAAAGAATATGAAAATAATTGATAATAAGCATGATTATTTGTTAAAAAAGATTGAATTATTATTAAGAGAAATTCAAACAATCAAAGGATCAATAGAATCTCTGAAAATCAATTCAACGTTACCAATTTCAAACAATATTGCTGCAAATAGTAGTACATCAATATTTAGTTTACCTTTGTTAATTTTACATTATTTTATTGTTTAAATAAATGTATGTTTTGTTGATTTGTTGATTTGTTGAGCGTGACCAGTACCCTTGTGAGCATTACCCATAGGGGGACAAAATATTTTGTCGGATAGACTAGGAGTATATAGACTCGGAGTATATAGGTTAATAATAATAATAATAATAATAATAATAATAATAATAATAATAATAATAATAATAATAATAATAATAATAATATATAGCTGATTCGAAAGGTCTTGGATTGAGCTTTAAAATGAGCTATCGATTATTAATTTTGGTTGGCGGGAACTTTGAAAATAATAATATTTTTAAAAATAATAATAAAAATAATAATATTTTTAAAAATAATAATAAAAATAATAATATTTTTAAAAATAATAATATGACCTTGATGACTAATCGCGATGACTCATATGACCTTGGGAATGACCTTGGATGAGTCATGCGACCTTGAAAATGACCTTGATGAGTCATAGGATGACTCAGATGACCTTGAAAATGACCTTGAAAATTTTGATGAGTCATAGTATGAGTCATATGACCTTGAGAAAATTTTTTCAAGGTCATATGACTCATACTATGAGTCATATGACCTTGAAAATGACCTTGATGAGTCATATTATGAGTCATATGACCTTGAGAAAATTTTTTCAAGGTCATATGAGTCATACTATGAGTCATATGACCTTGAAAACGACCTTGATGAGTCATATTATGAGTCATATGACCTTGAGAAATTTTTTTCAAGGTCATATGAGTCATACTATGAGTCATATGACCTTGAAAATGACCTTGATGAGTCATAATATGAGTCATGGTCTTTGTTTAAATGACCTTGAAATTTTTGATGAGTCATACTATGAGTCATATGACCTTGAAAAAAAATTTTCAAGGTCATATGAGTCATAGTATGACTCATTCGACCTTGAAAATGACCTTGATGAGTCATGGTCTTTGTTTAAATGACCTTGAAAAAATTTTTCAAGGTCATATGAGTCATATTATGAGTCATACGACCTTGAAAATGACCTTGATGAGTCATATGATGAGTCATGGTCTTTGTTTAAATGACCTTGAGAAATTTTATGAGTCATCGGATGAGTCATGGTCTTTGTTTCAATGACCTTGATGAGTCATATGTCTTTGTTTAAAAAAAATTTGTACTTTTAGACTTAGCATATTTTTGAAAAATATGACGACCGGGGGGGGGAGGGGGGGGGTACTGTGCTAGCGGTGCCCTGTGCCAGCGGTGCCCAATCCATCTACTCTCAAATTATGTTAGAGACATTTAATGCACCAATGAAAGTTTTGATGATAATGATAATGAAAATGTTTACGGGAATAACCATGATGTATGTTTCAATTCAAGCAGTTCTTTCTTTGTACGCTTCAGGTCGCTCCTCGGGTATCGTTATGGACTCCAGTAATCCTGTATAACACATTATGGCAATTTATGAAACCTTATCAAGTGGTTCGATAATCTATTCTGGTGTTGCTGTCCAAATGCACACCTCAACTCCATTTCAAATTTGTATGAGAATTTACCAATCAGATTGACCTCTCTCTAGGGTTTCGCGCATTCCACTAATGTATCAATTCCAAACATAAAATTTGAAGAATTCTGTCATAATTAAACCGATTTTATAATGACAAAAGCAAATTAGAAGTCTCAATGATTCACAAATACAAAATGTAAAAATTAAATCATTTGAGATAAATTAACTTTGAAAGAAGCAGTCAGTTTCATTCTACTAGGTGACCACCATCATCTCAATGGACGTCGGATTGAAATGGAAACCGATAGTCGTCGTCAGATCAATTGTCATTTTGGAATTCATCGAAAAGGCATCTTGAACACTGTACCTTCTCGCTCTTGAAAATCCGAAATCTTTCAATGTAAAATAAGCATCTTTTACAATATTGTCTACGTTCATAACGGCAATTACAGTTCTGAACTGTGACAAATTTCTTCGCCATACTTGGACTTTATTCTTCTCGAATAAAAAGTAGCCTTGCTTACCCAATGGATCTTGGTTAATTGCTAGGATATTTTTGTTCAATAGCAACTCCACAGACTTAGAGCTAATATTTCTCAAATCGTTTGACATAAACAATGGAGCCGCGAATATTGCCCACATTCCCATTTGAATCCTCTGTTGGTTATAATTTAGTCCACTGTTCCCGATGATCAACATATCCGGATCATTCCAATGACCAGGGCCAGCCCATGTTGAAAATTTGTTAAAATTGATTTTATGATAATTAATTATTCCAAGAACCGATGACCAGGAATCATCGATGTCGTCATACATTCGCCACAAATTGCAGGAGCTCTGTAGAAGTTTGGATAACGATGGGGTAATATTACGCAAGTCAAAATAAGCTGGCCAGCTACACGAAAATACAATCGGTCGTTTAGTCTGGTTGAGGTAGTGGCTGTACTCAGCGTATCCTTGGGGCTGTATTGAAGGACTACTATAGCAGCCATCAAGTTTAATGTAATCGACATTCCACTTGACAAATGTTTCAATATCCTGCTTAATGTGATTCAAACTTCCAGGGTAACCTCCACAGGTCTTTGTTCCATAATCTTCATAAATTCCGAACTTCAAACCAAAGCTATGAATAACAGAACTGAGAAAAGCCATTCCATTAGGAAACCGAACCGGATCTGGAATTAGACTTCCGTCTTTAGCACGTGTTTTGTTCAACCAACAGTCATCAATGACAACGTATTCATATCCTGCACTCAAAAACCCTTTCATTTTCATATTAAAAGCTTGAGATATGATTAAGTTTTCACTAATACATTCTGTTGGATACTTGACGCAATCCGTGTTGCATCGAAACCTTTCCCAAGTCATCCATCCCATCGGAGGTGTCCTTGCCAGACCATTGTCGAGACACGAATACCAAGAAGTCGTGAATAAAACCACCAAAGAAATCACCAATAACATTGATAATGATATAATGTTGTGTATAATACTAATTTATATTTACCAAAACAATCATGTGTTACACGGACCTTGTGTTGATTATAATAATTGTTTATCATTTTCATTCGCACATGACAAAGATTTACATTAGTAGAGAAACGCTACGACAAAATTCGTAGATAAATTTCATGTTGAAAATTGTATTTATATGTAGCTACATTATATTATTCATTACATATAATTATTATAAATATAAACTCGGAAAACAAGTAAAAAAAGGTAAATAAAATAAAATAAATAAAATAAATAAAATAAATAAAATAAATAAATAAAATAAATAAATAAAATAAATAAATAAAATAAATAAATAAAATAAATAAAATAAATAAATAAAATAAATAAATAAAATAAAATAAATAAAATAAATAAATAAAATAAAATAAATAAATAAAATAAATAAATAAATAAATAAATAAAATAAAAAAAAAGTTTAAAAAAAATTATACTTAATACTAAAATCCGTTATTAGCTGCACTATATTTTACAAAAATTAATATAGCAATTTTTGCGATTTTTATTTAACAAGCAAAGAGTAAATAGTATCAGAGTGTACATATATTGTATGATAGCTTACTATATTAAAATATTATATTATAATGTATTATTAAACAAACAGTTCATGTAAAGCTTAACTCAGATGAATGATTTGTTATTTGTTACGCTATAAACCGACCACTCAATAGCTTACCAATAGCATCTGTAAAAGCTTTAAGTAGACTTTATTTGTTTGGAAAGAATGTTGAAAAGTTGAATGACTTTGGTGGCAATCTTGTTCCAACGATTCTAACAATGTACCAGTCTCTTTTCTTCATTTCGCTGAACAATGTTCAAAATCCAAATCAAAAACATTAACTAGACCAGAAACCTTGTAATCACTGTTCTTATCAAAAGCAAGAATAGGAGAGATTAAAGGTTTCGAACTCCTAATTAAAACCTTATATTTTATATTTAATCATGTAATATATTGTTTTTGCATATCTAAGAAGATCGTGTTTCAAAAATAGAGTGAAAAAAATTAATTTAATAAAATTTTAATAAATTCACTAATAACTTTTATGCGTAATTACTGGGAACGAGTAACGTGCGAGGTGTTGCTAATTCGGTTACATGACAAAATTACACAAGACGAAATTACACAAGACGAAATTACACGGGATGAA
Organism: Schmidtea polychroa; assembly: GCA_959609185.1. Lineage (NCBI taxonomy): Eukaryota > Metazoa > Platyhelminthes > Tricladida > Dugesiidae > Schmidtea > Schmidtea polychroa. The sequence continues at coordinate 118,831 of CAUHTR010000196.1, forward strand.
ATTACACTGAGACGAAATTACACAGGATGAAATTACACTGAGACGAAATTACACGGGATGAAATTACACAAGACGAAATTACACTAAAAAATAGTAATAATATTTAAATAATATTTAATAATTAATAAATATATATATTCAAATTAGTAGTTTTTCTCTTTAATAATAACATAATTTTTTATTTTATGAATAGTGAGAGATAAAGTAAAAAAATAAAATCAAACATTTAATGTTAAGTAATATGAGCTATTGACCACAAAAACTCTAATCGTCTATTAGGGTTATAATTAAGTACGATTCTCGAAATTCGTTGTTTTAAATTAGTGTAACGAATACGTCCTGGATTTATTGACCAGTTAAATGCTGTAAATAATTTGTATGCTGCAATGATAACTCTTTGATCATATTATTAAGAAATTTCCAAATTGTTGGATGGGAACATTGGAAAAGAGATTGTATCCCATAATGCCATCCTTCTATACAATTTGTAGTTCTTGCTACGCAGTTTGCTGCTGATTCCCTATGGTTCCAAGATACTATAGTAAATAATGGATCCTTATTAATATTAAAATGGATGATATTAATATTAAAAGAGAGAAATAAGCTTTTATAATGATATTAATTTATTTAATAAGTTTCTAAAAATTTAATACTTAACTTTTACTAATTTTTTTAAAACTTTTTATAAAAAATTTTCTACTAATTTTTTTTCTACTTTTTTCGTCTTGTGTAATTTCATCCCGTGTAATTTCATCCTGTGTAATTTCGTCTTGTGTAATTTCGTCTTGTGTAATTTCATCCTGTGTAATTTCGTCTTGTGTAATTTCGTCCTGACACCGCTAATTCGATCCTTATTCAAAGTGCAGATTTTGAATGTATTTAAATAATTTAACTTGTATTATTATAAGAACTTTTATTTCTTCCAATTTCACCACTGATTATTTTTTCCATTGAATTTATTAAAAAGAGAGCTTGAAGACTATAAATCAGTAATATATCGAGGTTTGTTGATACTCACGAATTTTCGGCACTGCCTTTTTCAAGTGAATTTTATCATTATTACATTTAATAATTATTGTTGGGAAAAAAAATTTATTTCGTATTTTATAATAAATTAATTTAACTTGTACATTTAACATTTGGGATGATGTTATTGTTTGTTAAATTTTTGTATGAAACAATTTTTAAGTGTTAAATTTAAATTAAATTTATTTTTTATATTAACTTAAAAAATGTTTTATATGATTTTGTGCGGTTTTCAAAATTATAATAATTTATATATGATTAAAAAATTGTTTCTTAAAATTTTATTAAAATATTTTTTAATTTAATGCAATTATTATTTGTTAATTTGTTTGAATATTCTTACTTTCATTTAGTTGTTATTAATACTATTCTTGCCTGAAGAAAACTGTTAAACTGTCGCAATATATAGCAATGTTATATTTTAATATACTTAGTTGGCGATTTTCTATTATAAAAACTTTACCGTATTTTTCTTTTCTGCATATTTTATACAAACTATATTTTATTTATAGTTATTCAGCTTATATTTAATATTAATATCAGACATCATTGAACAGTAATAAATGGAAAATTAAAAAAGCGGGTAGTATATAATGATGCGGTCAAAAGACAAAATTATGCGACCTCCGCCAAAAAAATGAAGTTTTACTATTTTTCCATATAGAGAAAAACTTCAAAAAATTTCAAGGAAGTAAAGTATAACATTAAGGATAGCAAAAGTACGACAATATCTTAAAGGTACAATATTAATTTCTCATTTTTTCAAATTTAGAATTTGTTATATTATTAATGAAATAAACATTTTTATTAATTTGTAATCCTCTTAGCAGTGTCTTATTCTTTCAAAGAAAATATAATTTATTGTTATTAATTACAGAATTGTTCAAGGATTGACAAAATTAGTAGAAAATAATTACACAACGCAAATACCAGTCTACTTGATTACCGAAAAAATTCCCAACGAAATAAAGCTTAGCAGTTCAAATCCTTGGACAGCTTTTATTACGTCTGTGGACCTGGATGAGAAGGCCGCAATAATATCATTTGACTGCGGTAATAAACAAATACTAACAATACTAATACTAATATCACTACTACTACTACTAATACTAATATTAATAATAATAATAATAATAATAATAATAATAATAATAATAATAATAATAATAATAATAATAATAATAATAATAATAATAATAATAATAATAATAATAATAATAATAATAATACTAATAATAATAATAATAATAATAATAATAATAATAATAATAATAATAATAATAATGTTGAGGTCAGTGAATTAAAAAATAAATTTAAATAAAATATTATTTGAATGAAACAGACAAATTAAATTGTGGTCATGCAGAGGGTTGATAGCAAAGGAAACAGTATTAGGAAATAGCAAAAGCAGTTACGAAAGGCAAAAATCTGGAAAAATCAATAAATTGTAAATTTATAGAAATTGAATCTGAAAAACGTGACAGATATAGATTAGGTAATATTCAGCAAGATGGTGATTAGGGATTTATTAGAAAATGGTTAGAAAGGGTCGAAAAGCATTCGAATGTGTTAAAACAGAAAATCGTTAATTAATTAATTGGCTAATAGAAAACCCGAGCTAATATGAAACTCGAGCCAATAGAGAACCCAAGAGATGAAGGAAACCTGAGCTCGATTAACATGGAAAGTAAACAAAATGAGAATCTCGGAAGGCCATTATCATGACAGCATGATTAATGGAGACAAACAAAGTTAGGGCAATTACGAATGATTAACAAAGAAAGGCAATTAATCACGATATGATTCAAACAACTTTCGAGGAATAGGTTGTCGAACCATTGTCAGATAGAAGCAATCCGGTCAAAAATCAATTAATCAAAGTGATTATTTTAGTATAAAAGAAAAATCGAAATTCAAAATAATCGGTATTTAGCCTTAGCTAGGAATTAGAAGGAAACGAGTATAAGAAAAGGAAAAGACGAATTAGGAAGTTTAGAGAAAAAGAACATATAGAACCAGGAGATACGTGAAAAGTGTAAAAGAATTAAATCTAATAAGGAAAGGAAAGAGTTGGTCAAAAGAAGCAAGTGAATAAAAAGGTGAATATTATCTTTTGTCAAGGCATCAACACCAAGCAGAGAACTGGTCAAACTCGTACAACTTTGGTTATTGATTATTTTGTGTCAAGAGATATATATTTTGAGATTCAAATATACGTTTGGTAGTTTATTAGTGGTGATTTTCAATTAAAGGGACACGTGGAGTCAGAGGTTACCGACTTTAATTAATAAAACCCAACAACAATAATAATAATAATAATAATAATAATAATAATAATAATAATAATAATAATAATAATAATAATAATAATAATAATAATAATAATAATAATAATAATCGCCATTCGTACATCTTTTTCACTATATATTTCGATAGCATCATTATCATCATCAGGTTACCTACATTCACAACGGATGAATTACTATACAATATTGATAATTGATAAACAAAATATAAAACCTATAAATTTTTAAAATTTAAATAACAATTTTAAATAATTATTTTTAAAAATAATTTTCAACAATCAATTATTTTATACTTTTTTAAATTCTTTTATCTATGGTTGGAACATGGTGCTTATCTTCCACTTTTAAAAATTCAATAAAAAGTGTAGATAAATTATTTGAATTACTGGTGAAGAATGGCTACTTAAAACGGTTTTTATTATTAACGTTGAAAGAGACTGTTGATAAATGTATGAATAATGCTAAGGATCGTAGTATGAATGAATGTAAATCGACTGATATGTCGAATGATGTAGTGAATATGAGTATTGATATTAACAAACAAGATGAGCCAAATATACGATGGTATTGCCGTATTTTGAAGGATATAAAGATTTCAAAAGAAAGATAGGTAAACAGCTGGGCACATTGAATTATAGAATTGTTTCAAATCGTGCAAAGTACGTAGTATGTTTGTAAGTAAATCTCAAACGCCGGTTGGATTGTGTTCGAATCTCGTTTATCAATTCACATATAATGGATGTAATGCCGCATACATTGGAGAGACTTCCTGTCATCTCTGTACTCGAGTTCAAGAACACTGTCGACTGAAGGGAGTGTCCAATTTTAAGGATCATAATAAAGTCTGTATGAGAGAATTAGGAATGTCTGATTTTAAAATCTTATCAAAAAATTTGATAATTGTTTTGAGCGTGTGATATATGAAGCATTATTGATAAGAATTTTTAATCCATAAATCAATGTGCAGAATGCAGTGAATACGTGTGTGTTGAATGTTTTTAATTAAATTTTTGTATGTTGATGTATATTGAATAATAATTATGTTAAATAATTAAAAAAAATAATTAAAATAAAATTTTTAAAGAATTAAATAAGAATTAAATTTAACCCTCCAGAGGACGCGTTGGGTCTCACAGACCCAGACGATCTTTTTTTGCGTAAAAAATTTTTTGTGGCGTAACATCAATTCAGAACATTCTGTAGCTGATTCATTTCAGCTTTACTTTAATTTCGACCAAAATCATTAATACATTATTAAATCATTATAATTTTAGACAACAGCGCTTTTAGAAAATATTTGAATTTTAGCGCGCGCTCTGCAGGGTTAAATAAAAATTAAATAATTGATTGTTGAAAATTATTTTTNAATAATAATAATAATAATGATAATAATATTAATAATAATAATAAAATAACTCACTTATCAAGCCTGACATTCGATACCAAAAAATTGCTGATGCGATTAAAATTTTATTTTAGCATTTTCCGTTACAAATAGTTTCATTTTCTCATTAAATAATTTATTACAAACAAATTTAATTTTGAAATTTCCCCCAATAATTAATTCCTCCTCTTATAATTTTTTAGGCTTCAAATGTTTCTATAATCCCGGCTAATCAGAATCCCCAAATGCCAATGAGCCAGATTAAATTTAATTGTAAAATAAATAAAATTTTCTATTTTTAATTTTATTAATATTTTTTTTCTTGATTATTTACAAAAAGTTTTTGAATTTCTCATGGTTTGTTAAAACAAAATTCATTCAACAATAACTCCAGTAACTTTCTTTGGAAAGCTCAAAGATACTTTTCAGAAGTTTCCTTGTCATGGATCGATAGTTTAACGGAATGGTAATTTTTTTCCTTTCAGTAGGTGACATTCTCGGAATAGCCAAATAAACTTCCATTTATCATTATTCCATATTACTATGTTACAAGTAAGCTGTACCACATGGAAATTAGTTAACCAAACGAAATCCCCAGGAGACATTAAATATTCTCTCTTGTCTGAGATGACACTCTTAATAATTGCCTACCAAATTCATTTCCATTTTTTAAACAATTTCTGTAGTTCATCAATGAAAATATTCTTTTACATCTCACAGATAATAATAATAATAATTGTTGATTCCTCATTGTCATAATATATAAATACTTCAGAATATCCACATCATATTTTATCATGCTGTCTCTTGAATACCAACAGTTTCTATTTCCAAGAAAGATGGTAGAAACATTGATTCAGGACAACGACATCTTTCATTTCCAATAATCATAGCTTGTACATCGTATTCAAAATCAAGAGCGATATACGAAAGCATTTCTTTAATATCTCGAACAATTTCTTTTTCGGCAGTGGTTTTAAAACGATATCGTCTGTCTGTCATCATTTCTTTCTTTGACACCATTCAAAGTTAAAAAAACTGAACCTTTGGAAACTTTTATTTTTAAAAAATTACAAAAAAATTACCTTTTAAAACAAAAGCTTAATCATAAATCCTAAAATTCTAAAAACTTCCAGAACAAAATCGAAAAATTCCAAAATGCAATCAATTTAAAAATCGAAATTAATTCAAAATACATTGCCTTACGTCTGTGTGCGCACCCCAACGGGCAAATACTATCAATAATCAACACGTTCAGACGCGATGCATAATTAACCAATAATAATAATGATAACAACAACAACAACAATAATAATAATAATAATAATAATAATAATAATAATAATAATAATAATAATAATAATAATAATAATAATAATAATAATATTAATAATAATAATAAAAACTATAATAATAATAATAATAATAATAATAATAATAATAATAATAATAATAATAATAATAATAATAATAATAAAATTAATAATAATAATAAAAACTATTATTAATAATAATAATACAAATAATTATAATAATGATATTATTATTAAACTCAAAACTGCTTTAGCAATGAAACGTAAACATCACCTTCTTCATCAACATTCTGAAGCTTGGATCGACACTTGGACCGAAGGAATGATTGAAATAACGCGGTCTGATACAATGATAAAACAATCGGTTCATGCTGCTCAATATTACCTTTTTTCCTCTCTCCCATTTAAAGAGTGGTCAAAATTCGAGCCCTCGTGGATTTTCTATGGACTGAGTCCGGGTGGTCTTGCTCATGGAGACAGTGATAATGATTACATGGTAAAATGGTATTTTCATTCATTGAAACAGGCACGAAAATGTTCATAGGATTATTAGACTTATTGTTTATGAACGATATTTTTCACACATTTAGTCTTTTTGAAACGTTGACTTTAATGCAAATATGAGTAATGTGTTATTTCGCACACTCGATAAATGCAATATGGATAATTTGTGTTAAATAGGAAAATTAAATTTTGATCTATAACCATAATAAAAATACATGAAATATCAAACAAAAATATACACTTGATAAAGGCTGTGTCAAAATATCTTGTACCTTATAATAATTAATATGAAAATTGTTGAATTATAAAAAGATCAAAGGTGAAATCAAAAGACAAAACAAAAATTAATCATTTTCTATTATGTGTAATGACAGTGCCAACCCATTTACACCAGAAACTACTCAGATATTTTTCCTATAATATAAGAAAAAAATCAATAATCTTACATTATAGAAACATACATACTTACTTTGATTTCACGCTGAAGTTCTCATTGATAGTGTAATGAGATACACCTTACACAATCGAAATCTAAAAAGTGATTAAAAAATTAAATAATGGACACAAACACAACACATACTAAAAACACATGCAAACTTTCGATATATAGAAATGCGCCGCTGAGATACGTTTCCATAATAACTTATTTTAGACAATTTTAATGAGAAAAGATGGTTGAAAATTTTTAGAAATATATTTTTAATGAATCTACGTTAAATTGTCATGAAAATGACGAAATATCATCGTAAGATTTACATTTTCAGTTAAAATTAAGTTAAACATTCCTTAGAATTTCAGATATCTATTTCAGATCACTATTCAAGTTCTTAAATGTTACTTGTAGTCAACATTTTGATTATAAATTATTTTTAATTAATTTTCAGGGTTTTTTCCAGATTTTTATGACTATGAATTTATTTGGAATTATTTCGATAAAATGTTAGATTAATATTTTTAACTATAAATAAATAAAGAAATCACCAAACACATTAATTTTTTTAAGACATTTAAAAAAGAAGCGGAGTAGTTTTTTAAGTTTTTGTAATCTTCTTTCTCCAGCTCATTGATATGTCGAATTTTGTCATTTTATGTAATTCTATGAAATTATTTTTTTATACAAGTTATTAAAATTTACGTTTTTCGATGGAAGTTGTTGAATATTAGAAATGCTACCTTCACACAAAGTCGTTTGACAAGAAATATCTGATATACTTTAAAATATTTTAATTATTTGTAATTAAATGAAAAAATTCTTACATTGTCAATTCTTCACCTTCTGAAAAATTTAGCGTTTCCAGAGAAAGATCTAAAAATCTAAAGAAATATTAACTTCAAAAATATTTTATAAATAGATTTTACGATGTTTTGTCGTTCTTTTATCGAAAACTGAAAGTAGAGTTGTCCAAAATTTTTTCTGCCATGAATTTTAATATATTAAAAATAATGATATGTTAACAATATGATAATACTTTTAACTTTCGGAATAAAATCTCTATATTAAATTTGCGTGTATTTTATATTATGTGTGCTGTGTTTGTATGTAAAATTATTTTTCTGTCACTTTCTCAATTCCTATAATAAAACTTTTAACTTTCGGAACATTAAACACAGGTAGGTTTGTGTGTTCCTATATTATAATTTTATCGATTTTTTTAGATTATAGAAACTTTAACTTTCGGAATTAGGTGTAGAAAATGTATCTCAGTGGCGTTTGGTGAAATACGGATTGTAGTATTTGAGATTCGGAACACCAACACCAACGTTTAAATTTAACCTTTTGTATTTATACTATGAATGTGTTTAAATTAATTTTTCTATCATCAAAATATTTTCTGTCTTTTCATTACACCGGATAGCATTTGATTAAAGCTGGTTTAAACAATAAATATGCTTCACTGACTTACTGAATGTTAATTTTTAATAATTTTGGAGTTTTGTTTTAATATTATTTCAGTAAGTTATTAGATTAAATTTCAATTGTTATATCTAAATACCTAATTTTCTATGTAACAATGTATGGCTGTGTTATTAATTTAAAAATTATCTACATGTCTATTTAAAAATTTTTCAATATAAAAATAGATTTTTAGAAGTGTATTTTGTGTTTTGATTTATACACTGCTGGGACATAAAAATAACTATTTAACTAAATCTGGCATTTAAATATGAAAAAGGCCTTCATTTTGACGATTTAATATTTATTTGTTTCAACAGATCGTAATGGGTGTCCCGGTTAATAGTTGATGTTTCATTTATAAATTACTAATATGTTTTAATGAGAAAAGATCGTCCTAGCAATCGTGTATTTTTGTGTCGAAAGGGATCTTAAATTTTTGTCTTTAAATATTAAATTATCTATAATATATTTGAAAATCGTAAAAAAAGAGTAAAATAAAAAAAAAGTAAATAAAAAAAAGAGTAAAATGGACGTTTGCTTTATTGGTCATATCGAATCTTTACTGATTCATAGTCAAATTTTTTTAATAAATACAACATTTTTAAATTGTTGCGAAATATATATCACCTTGACAAAGAACTTAATACATTAAAACACTGACTTGTAAACAATTAAAACAAATTGAAACAAATTTGTGTTTTATCAATTTACAAGTCAGTGTTTTAATGTATTAAGTTCTTTGTCAAGGTGATATTTATTTGGCAACAATTTAAAAATGTTGTTGTGAATATTTACTAATGAACTCAATTTCTCCAAAACGATACAAATTACAATACAACGAAAAAATTTAAAAAATTCAAATTTTATGCTGTAAATAAACCCAGCCCCTCCCTTTATTCAATTTAAACAAGGTGCCTCACTAATTAAGCTGCTAGGGGAATTCAAGAAATCCAAAATTCTAATTCAATTATTTTGATCAAAAGGAAATTTTTTTTATTTTTCTCCAATTGCTTTAATAAAATAATAATTTTATTTAATATTTAATAAAAGATTTGAGGAAATAAATTCAAATAAATAAAGACAAAGAGGATTTAAGAAGTTTTAATAGAATTATTAAATTTTTCTAAGGGAACAATAAAACAATTTAGGTGATATATTTTTATTAAATGTATTTATTATGTTTTAAATATTCATATTATTGTCTATGTATTATTTATATGAAAATATTTATATAAATAAATTGGGTAGTAAAATTAAAATAAATAATTCAAGTAATTAAAGGTTGAGAAGAATAAAATCAAATAAAATAATTAATTAATAAAATTAAAATAATTAGAAATTAATATTAATAAAAAGAATTTAAGTAAATATAATATGAAATTAATTAATTATACATAATTTCAAATTTACTTTTCATTGGTATGGAGTGGAATATTTATCAATTACAATTATTTAGTAAGTAGTAAGGGTTACTAAAAAGTAGCCAAGCGGAGACAATATTAACTAAAAAGGTTAAAAATTAGTAGATTGAATAAAGATAGATCTCCAAAAATTTCGATCCCTTTGTTGATGCTTAAAACAAAGAGGATATCGCTATTATTATAAATAAACTTTATTTCATTTGTGATTATATCTGTTTATTTTAAGGGCCACGTGTTCTGGGACATGGACACATGGATGTTTCCATCTATTTTACCTTTTCAACGAAATTCCGCCACTGAAATGGTTAAATATCGTCTAAAAATGCTTCAATCGGCAATCAAAATTAGCCAAAATAAAGGTTTGAAAGGTGCACGATATCCCTGGGAAAGTGCTAGAACTGGATTTGAAACTTCCCCCTCAATAGAAATTGGAGCTAGAGAAATCCACGTATCGGCAGACATCTCATTCGCAGTCCAACAACTGTTGTGGATAGAATCTAAATCTTCTATAGACCTATATAACAAATTTGGTAAAACCATAATTCACGAGGTTGCTAGATTCTGGGCCAGTAGGGTTTTCTATAATATTTATAAGCAAAAATATGAGATAATCAGTAAGAAGATAATTTTTATAATATTTCTATAATATACTCAATCTAAATGTTTCTTTTAAATATGATCAAAAACTTTGGGCGTTTGTTTTAAACCTGTTTTTCCGTTTGAAGGTCCGCCAAATAAAATGGTATTTACTAACATATAAGAATAAAAATAATTTTATATTAAAATAAAACTAAAACGTATATCATCATTTTCATAATAATAATAATTTTTATTCTATAAAATCTTAGATATGTTGAGGGGTCGGCATTGTTGAATATCATGAAAAGTGTAAATATATAAATCATAACTTGAATATGGTGGAGTAGTCGATGAAATTAAATATTACGAGTTACTAATCTGACTCTAAAGCGGCCTTCTTTAATAACAATAATGAGCTTCAGACAATATAAACTTTATTAATTAACACAACTGATTACCGATTTACAGCGCCACAATAAATTATCTGTTTCAATGACAACGTTTACAACACAACTTGGAACTCACAAACAATTGACTACTGTTTCTGGTTTCAATAATCGGTAGATTTGACCTAGTTGCTTTTTTGGTTTGACTCGAATTTATTCAATAACTATAATTTCTTGAAATCGCTTCTCCGATAAGTTTATAATTCACGTTGGGTTTTGCTTTAATTCTACTTTTTTCTTTTCCTTACAACTTCTGTCTTGTTTTCTCTTTCACAAGTTATGTCTTCTGTAAATTCCGTCATATCACACTTCTGTTTTCATTCAAGCTGAATTTCCTTTTATGGTTCATAATCTAATAACACTTAATGATATTGAATTTAGTTTGGACTTTTACTATCCTTAAATTCCCTTTTCGTCACCTCAAATTCGTTTATTTTCTCTGACAGCTATCAATATATGTAATATTAAGAAGACTTTATCTCATTGCTTCCCCGGTGAATCCTAATCAAAACATGCACTTGGGCAATTATATAACAGAGAAGATCCATTTGGGCACCACATTCAAACAAATATTAATATTTGATCGAATATATTAGATTCTTCCAACAATATCTGTCAATAATTCCGGATATCCATCAATCATATTACAGAGTTGGGCGCGCAAAATGGATTCCCAATTCTGTGACCAATGAAAAATTATTCATTCACACGCGTCGACACAGAGAAAATAAATCAAAACAAATTATTTTATTAAGTTTCACCACATAGAAATTCTGTAAAAGAATAAAAAACAATTGTTAAGTTTTCCCCTTTCAATTTTTGGCAGCATAAGATTTGAATTTCCTATATAACACTTCAATAACTATTTATGAATGACTAGCAAAGGAATAATTTGTTTATTTATTACGATTATTATTGTTATTGCTATTATTATTATTATTATTATTATTATTATTATTATTATTATTATTATTATTATTATTATTATTATTATTATTATTATTATTATTATTATTATTATTATTATTATTATTATTATTATTATTATTATTATTATTATTATTATTATTATTATTATTATTATTATTATTATTATTAATGTTAAGGTAGATTTCAAAAATAATGAATACTAACGAGATATTTCCTTGATATTTTAAATATACATAAAATCATTCAAGCGTGACACTCAATCTCCCATGCTTCACAGCTCATAGATCAGATCTAGACATTTCCGTTGACTCAATCAACGACGTCTCCCTGTCATTATCCACCGAACTGTCCCATCTCTTTCTGCTCAAAAAGCCCTGAAATTCGAAATTTTAATTTGTTATTTTTAAAATATTTTACACTATTTGGTAGGTCTCTATCGTTTATTATTATTATTATTTTATTTTTATAAAATAATATTTATTGGCAATATCAACTACCAACAATTCCCATAACCAACTTAATATCCACATTCTGTTCCCAAAGAAATTTTAGAAATATTTATTTATTTCAATTCCCAAATGCCATATTATTATTTTTGCCGCCCTGTTACATTGTTTATGATAGATTTTTTAGGTTTTTGGGCTTATATTTATTTTCCTATGATACATATGGGAATATATGTATACATATTCTAATATCTAGATGTTATACCACCAGATGAATATGTGGATCATTGCAATAATTCTGCCTTCACGAACATTGCGGCCCGCTTATCTCTGGAAGCTCCAGCTATTCTCGCAAAAAGATATAAAAGTCAAATAACAGAAGAAATGCTCCAATGGCTTAATCTTGGGAAGCAATTAACATATCCTACGGATGAACCTAAGAAAATAATTTTGGAGTATGATGCATACAAAATTGGTAGTAATAATCATAATAATCATAATAATAATAATAATAATAATAATAATAATAATAATAATAATAATAATAATAATAATAATAATAATGACAATTATATTAATTTAAAAATTAATTAAATGTGTAACTAATAATTTATGTCGAAAGTTTCCTTAAAATTGTTCCCAGATGGGTTCACCTGAGGATCAAAATAATGTCACAATGGCATATGGCTCTGTTTACATATCAGGGAAAGCAAATATCATATTAAGTTTCTTAATGTTTGATTTCTTCTATAAATGCTAAAATAATAAATAAATTATATTTCATTTAATATTTATTTTTTAAATTTTCTTTTAAATTTTTTGGAATGTATCTGTATCTTTTTTTAACTGCTCTTTTATATCAGTTTTTCTTTTTGAAACCCTTTAAACAATTTCATTTTCTATAGATCTTTGTAAAAATTTCAAACAAAAATTATATAAAGATCCATTTGTTGGAGTAATACATAAAAGCACAAAAGTAAAATGGTAACACAAATAAAATCAATAAAAATATCAAAAATTAATTAAAAATTTATAAATGAAAAATAATAAAAACTCAGTGAAAGTTTTCCACAGGAAAAGTTATAATGTAAAAACAAATTAATTTATAAGCTAATGGAAAGCCCGAGTCAATGGGAAACCCGATGCTTATGGCCATCCAAGAAGTGAGGGAAGCGCGAGACATTATTAAATGATCAGAATAAGTTTAGATAAAACATCAAAGACGGAGCGGAGCAATTTACTTGTTGTTCAGGCGTTTAGACTCGAAGTGAGGAAATAATTGTTAAATATTAAAAAGCTTGAGGACTATAAATAAGTAATATATCGATGTTTTTGAAATTCACTTGCAAAAAGCAATGACGAAAATTCGTGAATATCAAAAACATCGATATATCTTCAAGGTCTTTTAAAAAAAATCAGTGGTGAAATTGGAAAACAAAGTTCTTATAATTGTTAAATAGCAATTAAATTATTTTGAAAGACAAAGTATATAAAGAGAGCTGTTGAAAAGGGAATTGCCAGTTGGTAGAATAAAGCAATAAAACATTTGTGAATGTTTGAGAGGCCGAAAAACGAAATCTAATTGAAATTATAAAAAACTATAAATTATCTTACTAGAAAAGGTGATTACCCATTGGGCAACCTATCTTATAGATTATTTCGAAATGAGAGGTGCAAATACAGTGACAAGTTGTAATTGTGATCAAAATTGAATAAAATGATTTGTTTTCGGTTTCAGTTATTCGAACACGAGGAGTCAAAAACTAACCGACTTTGTCAAATAGTAACCCAAACTTTTCATATAAGTCTTCCGGTATTGTAATGGAAACAATTGAGCTTCTTCGGACTTGAAATTAAACAGATTACTAATGCAAAAAGAAAGATGATTATTAACTTATACTTTTAAAACAGTGAGAAATCTCTTTCCATAAACAACAGACAATTTACTTCAAAATCTACAAAAACAGGACTTGATGAAATTTGAAGCAGTTAACAATATTCTAAGTTAACAATATTCCAGTTAAATCAGGTCCTACAATATTTTTTGTTAATAAAAGTTTGATAACATTTTTGTTAGTTGAATTTAGTTATTATTTTTATCATAATCTTTATAAACATTATTATTCAATTGTATATTGCTCTACACACATTCACCCCATCTGTCCCGAGACAGTTCATTTACTGGTGACTCGACCTCCTCACAATACACGCATAAACGAACAAAAACATAAGATACATATTTATAATAATATACGTATATTTAATCACAACTTAGTTATATAACGTACGAACATATAATCGAGAACATATATATATATATTTCTGTTTTACTTTATTAATTATTTTTAAATATTTTTAATAAAAACATTTGTAATTATTTACATTATTATTAAATTACTTCTCCGCCTGAATGGCCAGATGGCATCAGGGGCTTCCTTGACAAAATTGAATATGTAAATAAATGATTCCGTTCATTATGATGCGGTTAGAGTGAATCGTATTCAATATAAATAAATAAAATAATATTTACATTAAAATATGACATAATAACTACATAATGTTTTGCATAGACTTTCAGCATAGAAAAGGAGGCAAACATTTCTATATTTTTTTATGGATCACTGTGACATTAGAGATGGCTCGTCTAATTTAGCACAATCTAGGAGTGCAATACGGTAGGAACAGTAGTCGGGTACCCGAGTTAGTTATATAATGAAAAATAGGTAAGGGCAAGCAATTGCAATATTGAATGAGCTCTTTTGTAAATAAGTTAAATATATCCGAATAAATTTAATATTCACTTTTGTTGAATTGTCACGTGCTTCTGACTGCATGCTACAAATATATATGTGTGTATTCATAGAATTATATATTTCTATTAATAGCAGATTAAATTTGAAAAGAGTATGTAATACAATATTAAGAAATTAATTACATTTGATATTGTTTTATGAAGTTTCGAAAAGTTTGAAGAAAATTGTTTTAATTGCAATCTACATGTATGTATTTACTGTACTCACTATGAATATGAATTCATTTATTGTTTAAATTTAATAAAATAATTCATTTTAGGAAAGACTATCAAACAGGCTGACGTAATGCTCCTATGTTATCCGCTACTGATGGATATTCCAGTTGATTACTTGCTAAACAGTCAAGAATATTACGACCAGGTGATTTATTATTTATTTTTCTTTTATATCTTGACGATTTTGGTTTTCCCATGGAATGCTCACTTATTAACTCAGCTGAACATTAAAAAGACTTTCTGAAAATATTCAACAACATATTTACCATCATTTAGATTCTGACTATTGATCAATGTTTTTCTTAACCCCTTTCCCATTTGCTTTGATTTAACTCGTCTAGCCAAAATGAACCGACATAGAGAAATATAACACCAGGAAGAATTACCAAAACATTTAATTTTTTCTTTATTTTTCTGATTTCACTCATACCCTGATTCGTCCTTCAAATTCGTTCATCTCTTATCCATTACAACAGGAAGATTTAAAAATTAATAACTTTTGTTAAAGACATTTGTCCCAATAAACTATCCTTTCTGTTGTTTATTTATAATTTTATGTTTTATTAAGACACCTTTTTTCGATTTTCTGATATCAATCTTGTCTTTGACAACTTTAACAATAATACCAAACATATCGTCAATGACATAATTAGGAAATGATTGTAAGATATTCGATATTCTAATGTTTGGGGTCTTGAGAAATGAATTTGAATTACATGAAATAAAATTCGTTGAAGAGATTTTATCAATTGAAAGTGTTTCGGTGGGTATAACTGGTCTTTAGTGAAATTAGTGCTTCCCGATTCTTTCTAAAAATATTTCAAAGTTTTGACAATTTTAAATGTTTAGCACGAGACTTAAGTTACATGAATAATAAAATATCTTGTTTCAATTTTGTTTATAAACCATGATTCCTTCCTTTTTGAAAATATCAGTTCTAACTCACAAATCATTAGGACATTGTATGAGTGAAATCGAGACAAATATTTCCATTTGTGGTTTGTGTCACATCTTGAAATGATTCAATCAAAAAGTTGTGATTATTCGGGTGTGCCTGTCTGGTAATAAATTTAATAATTGTTGCATCTCTTGGATTTTAGAAAAAGCTTGAATTTATAAATTCAAGTTAAGTGTTCTATGACTTCCCAACCTGATGAAACAAGTTTTGAATTATTAAAGCAATTGTAACAACTTTATCATAAAAAAGGTTGAGAACCACTGCCTTATTGTCTAGCTATTATTTTAAATAAATTATTAAAATCTTTTTCTTTATAAGTTTCTTGATACAAATCATCGATAATAATCACACCACTTTTTATCAAATAATTTATTATGGATATTTTTATCTTATAGTTTTTCCACTCCTACTTAGGCCAACAATTTGGTAAGCATCATTCCTTAATTCTATTTATAAAATAATTGATTAATTACAGATTTATTTTGTATTTTTCAATTATTTCATAAATATGTTGTTGGATTGAAATTATAAAGGTAAATTTGATGTGTCTCATCTGATAATTCCGAGAGTGAAACAACAAAAACTTATGGATAACAGCCGAAAATATCCCATAAAATATTTAAAACAGGCAACTGTCGGATAAGAAACTATTGGCAGATGAAAATTTACAAAACAAGATTCGTAGATTTAGCAATCCAACCCATGAAAGCAGCTAAAGATATTGGAACAATATTTAATTCATTAATGAACCCGAGATTTGCTCAGCTTTAAGATATGTCAAGTATAATTCTTTATGCGTCAACTTATTTAGAAGGAGTAAATTGGTCATATTTGGCATAAAATCATTAGACTATCAGAATTTGGTTATTGAAATTATCATTGACATCAAATCGTTGATTGGTTACTCATCATTTTCAAGTATAAATACGATAACAAATGGGATTATCACAACAATTGTAATATTAATTTATTATTTTATTTTTTTTAAACTTTAAACAAACTAGCCTAATGAAAAAATTGAATCATCGTTAACCACCAACTGAACTTGCTTTTATATTTCAGCACATAAACTACCTTATTTATACCTTAAACCAGTGTTTCTCAAACTATGGGTCGCGAAAGAATTTTTGGTGGGTCGCGATGACTTACTTGAACTTAAGCAACTACATTCATCTCATTAAATAAACATTTATTTTAAAATTAATCTTTGTCATGTGGGTCGCAATAAAATTTTTGGCATGAAATGTCAAAAATTTGGGTCGCGATCAAAAAAGTTTGAGAACCACTGCCTTAAACCGAACATTTCGATCCTTTAATAATTTTATATCAAATTTACCTTTCATTTTTAACTCTTAGACCACTATTTTAAATACTTAAACCTTTCCCCCATGAAATGACTCTCAATTAACATAACTCCGTAAATTTGACCCTAAGCAACATTTTCAACTCTTGAGATTCCAATAAACATTACCTTTAAATTTTAACCCTTAAATATATATTTTAACCACCAACACACCTTAAATCAAGCTGAACCTTAAACGTTGGCCCTTAATTCCTTTTTTACCCCTCAAACCCATTATTGGGTCTAAATTATACATGCTATTTCAGTCTTGACACTTAAAAAACCTTAATATATGACGTAATTATTACATCAATCAAGGAAGTTGATTTTGACAGAGTGCGCTTATAGTATATTTCTTTCTGCTATCAAAAATTAATTATTTATACTTATTATTCTAGATGACAGATATTCAGGGGCCGGCAATGACATGGGCAATATATTCCATCAACTGGTTTTATCTGAAAGTAATTCCATAAATAATTTTCTCTTATTGACATTTACAGAATGCCAGTAGAGCCGAAAATCTTTTCAAGAAAAACTTTGGCAATATTAACTTGCCGTTTTATGTGAGTTTTATATTGATAAATTGCCATTGTTTCCCTTTTAGTTTTAAAAATAATTAAATATTTTTTTGATGTAGAAAATGAAAACACGCGAATTTAATTAGATGTACAAATACAAGGCAATAAAAATATTTCCTTCCAAATATCTGATAATAAAATATTTAAAAGGAGAGGAAATCGTAGCCTTCATACTCAATATATATAAATTTATATTATTTTCTGTTTATAATATTTAATAATAATAAAAAATAAAAATGATTACAATAATTGTTAGTATCTTCTTTTCCCGAACTTTGGGTATTAATTGTATCAATCATTAAATTATAAATAAATTCACACTTTCAAAAATAAGTATTTTATTACACAATAGTAAAAAACAGTGTTAGGAGAATAAAAAACTATGCAATTTTTCTTGACAAGATCATTTTAAATATTCATACAAACATTCAGCATACAATTTTTAATTAGTATTTTTTTATTTATTTTCTAAATTAATTTCAGTTATATTTTAATAAACCTATATAGTTAAAAAACTTTATTAGACTTTTTATTGTAATTTTAAATTTGATTTTAACTATTCTAATAATTAAAAATTTAACTTGATAATTATTTTTACTTTAAAAGAATTGCTTCCTTTATAAAATATATTTTTAAATACAATTAATTTATAGAAATCGTTAGAGTATTTTAAACATCTCACAGTAATAATAGTGATAATTTAAGACCTTTGCTGCGAATTATATATTGAATAAAATGAAAGCATTTTCAACTATGAAAATAATCCTAATCAATTGATAATATACTTCGAAGCAAAGGGCTTATGTTATCATTTACTTGTCTAAAATGTATTAAATAACAATGGTAATTATTTCATATAAATAGAAGAACACCATTTTTAAAAAATAATTCTTGCAATGTATTTCGTCAGCTCGGCTGTCATTTTCAAGTAGTAAATAAATTCATTAGAAACTTTTACTTATAGATTTATTAGTAAATACATAATTATACCTAATCCAATAAAATTTATTTCTGAAAATAAAATCACTTGAAAAAGGCAGTGCCAAAAATTCGTGAATATCAAAAAAACATGGATATCTTTACTTATTCTTAGTTAAGTTTTTTATTAAATACATTATTATTATTATTATTATTATTATTATTATTATTATTATTATTATTATTATTATTATTATTATTATTATTATTATTTTTATTATTATTATTATTATTATTATTATTATTATTATTATTATTATTATTATTATTATTATTTGCCGCAACAACGTCGAATTCATTCTCAATCTCCATAATTAATAAATTAAACAAATAAAATTACTAAAGTTATTTTATTCACAAAACTGCGCTTTTTTGTAATATTCAAACAATCTGTTCGAGGCTTTTTTATTATTTTAATTTTGATGCTGATTTCATTCTGGTTTAAGTTATTTTAATATTTAATATATTTTAATTTATTTTTATATTTTAAACTTACTTTAATTTATTAATTTAAATATTTATATAAAAAATTATGTAATCTGATATATACAATTTAAATGTTTATTAGCAATATCCAGTTTTAACTTAAACGTGAATTCTACCCTTTCAATTATTATTATTATTATTATTATTATTATTATTATTATTATTATTATTATTATTATTATTATTATTATTATTATTTTATTATTATTATTATTATTATTATTATTATTATTATTATTATTATTACTATTATTATTATTATTATTATTACGAAGAGAAGATAGGAAGCAACAATAGAACCTGTGACCTATTTATAAGACCTATTTATAAGACCATTTACTAAAAACATTTGATTTACAATAATTTTATGAAGTTATTAGAAACTAAAAGGGTTTGCTTTTCTTCATGAGCTAGAATTTCACATCTTATTTTAATATTTGTTTTTAAGGTGTGGAGTGAATCAATAAACGGAGAAGGGGCAGTCAATTTTCACACTGGAATGGGAGGATTCTTACAAAACATAGTCAATGGATTTATGGGAATGAGATTAGAACATGTGGATAACGGGAAAATGGTATTCAATCCATCCTATTCGACATTAATCCAAGGCATCGTTCTTCACAATATAAAATTCCAAGATTCAGCATTTAATATCGAATTCGACAATCGCAATATATCCATCAAATTGCTCAATGACCAACCCCTGAAGGTATTCGCCACTCTTAACTCTGTCACTTATACCTTGAATTCCTTGGCAACCTATTTAACCATTCAGAATCAAAAGATAATTATCACGAGTGTAGAATGACTCTTTGATCGCAATGTTATCTATAATTTGTTTTCATAAGAATTTATTTAATTTTAATAATTTGTTTAAATTACATTAAAATGATAAAATTTCCAAGACAAAAGATGAACCAATTCCTTTATTAACGCAAAGGAATAAGAGGCAACGGTTGCCGCATTTCTACATTTTTACTCTTTTCGATCGCTCGGAAATATTTCTTATTTCAAGTCAGAAATATTTTTATGTAATTATTTCTTTCTTTTATTTTCTTTCAAAAATTTAGGGTTTGTAAAAGAAAAAAATATTAACCTATAAAAGAAAAGAAAGAAGAAGCAAATCAAATTCAGAAGATATTTCTAGAATCCGTCGGTCTGTTTGTACCTAAACGGCCACTTGATGAAACGAAAATCCGACACGTAGGTCTTCTGTCTGCGAGCAGCAAAGACGGTAGGCTAAATAATGTATTAAAAAATTAACAGCAAAACTAGTAAAAAATTTGGAATTTAGGAAAAGATATGAACATAAAATTAAACAAAGAAGTGACTCAAATATACATTTTTCTATGATTTCTCATGGAGCCCAAATGGCAGAACAAATATACAAGTCACGAAAAAGAAAGAATAAATCAGACCTACACAACTCAAATTGTTCGGCAGGCCATATAAATAGCTCACAGCTTTAAGAATATGTCACCTAAAATATCAAAATTTAATAAAAAGTCATACAATACACATTTATTGAGTTTATTCCACATTTTTTGATTTTTTCAATATACTCAAACCCACTCCAAATGTTGTCTTAACCCATTTTGTTGATTGTAGAAGTTTCTCTTCAAAAATAATCCCAAAAAATCTGCACTTTCTGAATTTTTACCTAAATAATCCCCTCTTACAGATTGAATATTTTCCAGCGCGGCGCAAAAAGACATTCAGTTTAGCATCTTCCTTCAGTTCACGTTTCATTCATTATAATAATTACTAGCAATACCCCGTCAAAAATGACAGAATAATGTTATCAATCCAAGTAGATAATTCTCCATAGATTTTTATGTTCAAAAAAAAGATTCAATATGTGGTATGATATATATTTATTAAAATTTATTTAACCAAAAATGAGTAACATAAGGAATAAAAAAGAATTATTCGATAGCGGAAAGTCGATTTTGATAATCTTAAAATAAAAATGTCATGTCAATCAAAATTAAAAGTTATAATAAAAATTACCATGTGCTGATTTTAATTAAGCGTTATTCTATAATCACTCATTCACATGGATATATAGATAATTATGTATTTTGATAATAATAATAATAATAATAATAATAATAATAATAATAATAATAATAATAATAATAATAATAATAATAAATAATAATAATAATAATAATAATAATAATAATAATAATAATAAAATAAACAGTACAAGCTTTGTGATACCCAGTGCAAATCCCAATAGTAGACTAGTTTCGAGCTTTTGGCTCTCATCAGTACTATGCGGGAGACACGAAGATTTCTCTTCGCGCCAGGTAAGTATACAATATTGTTGATTCAACTCTATTGCATACTTTCCCCGGTACACTGGAAATCACATCGCTTGCAAAATAGCTTGGTCACAGAAAAAATCTGTAAACTTGTAAACATGGCGTATGAAAAATCATAATCACCTCTGCGGACTAAAAAATTAGTCGATACACAGAAACTGTTTACAAGTGCATCCGATTACCTTTAGCATTTTTGACTTTCAAAGTAATGGTGTAAAATATTTTTGTCGGATGTCTCACTTGAATAAAATAAACAGTACAAGCTTTGTGATACCCAGTGCAAATCCCAATAGTAGACTAGTTTCGAGCTTTTGGCTCTCATCAGTACTATGCGGGAGACACGAAGATTTCTCTTCGCGCCAGGTAAGTATACAATATTGTTGATTCAACTCTATTGCATACTTTCCCCGGTACACTGGAAATCACATCGCTTGCAAAATAGCTTGGTCACAGAAAAAAATCTGTAAACTTGTAAACATGGCGTATGAAAAATCATAATCACCTCTGCGGACTAAAAAATTAGTCGATACACAGAAACTGTTTACAAGTGCATCCGATTACCTTTAGCATTTTTGACTTTCAAAGTAATGGTGTAAAATATTTTTGTCGGATGTCTCACTTGAATAAAATAAACAGTACAAGCTTTGTGATACCCAGTGCAAATCCCAATAGTAGACTAGTTTCGAGCTTTTGGCTCTCATCAGTACTATGCGGGAGACACGAAGATTTCTCTTCGCGCCAGGTAAGTATACAATATTGTTGATTCAACTCTATTGCATACTTTCCCCGGTACACTGGAAATCACATCGCTTGCAAAATAGCTTGGTCACAGAAAAAATCTGTAAACTTGTAAACATGGCGTATGAAAAATCATAATCACCTCTGCGGACTAAAAAATTAGTCGATACACAGAAACTGTTTACAAGTGCATCCGATTACCTTTAGCATTTTTGACTTTCAAAGTAATGGTGTAAAATATTTTTGTCGGATGTCTCACTTGAATAAAATAAACAGTACAAGCTTTGTGATACCCAGTGCAAATCCCAATAGTAGACTAGTTTCGAGCTTTTGGCTCTCATCAGTACTATGCGGGAGACACGAAGATTTCTCTTCGCGCCAGGTAAGTATACAATATTGTTGATTCAACTCTATTGCATACTTTCCCCGGTACACTGGAAATCACATCGCTTGCAAAATAGCTTGGTCACAGAAAAAAATCTGTAAACTTGTAAACATGGCGTATGAAAAATCATAATCACCTCTGCGGACTAAAAAATTAGTCGATACACAGAAACTGTTTACAAGTGCATCCGATTACCTTTAGCATTTTTGACTTTCAAAGTAATGGTGTAAAATATTTTTGTCGGATGTCTCACTTGAATAAAATAAACAGTACAATCTTTGTGATACCCAGTGCAAATCCCAATAGTAGACTAGTTTCGAGCTTTTGGCTCTCATCAGTACTATGCGGGAGACACGAAGATTTCTCTTCGCGCCAGGTAAGTATACAATATTGTTGATTCAACTCTATTGCATACTTTCCCCGGTACACTGGAAATCACATCGCTTGCAAAATAGCTTGGTCACAGAAAAAAATCTGTAAACTTGTAAACATGGCGTATGAAAAATCATAATCACCTCTGCGGACTAAAAAATTAGTCGATACACAGAAACTGTTTACAAGTGCATCCGATTACCTTTAGCATTTTTGACTTTCAAAGTAATGGTGTAAAATATTTTTGTCGGATGTCTCACTTGAATAAAATAAACAGTACAAGCTTTGTGATACCCAGTGCAAATCCCAATAGTAGACTAGTTTCGAGCTTTTGGCTCTCATCAGTACTATGCGGGAGACACGAAGATTTCTCTTCGCGCCAGGTAAGTATACAATATTGTTGATTCAACTCTATTGCATACTTTCCCCGGTACACTGGAAATCACATCGCTTGCAAAATAGCTTGGTCACAGAAAAAAATCTGTAAACTTGTAAACATGGCGTATGAAAAATCATAATCACCTCTGCGGACTAAAAAATTAGTCGATACACAGAAACTGTTTACAAGTGCATCCGATTACCTTTAGCATTTTTGACTTTCAAAGTAATGGTGTAAAATATTTTTGTCGGATGTCTCACTTGAATAAAATAAACAGTACAAGCTTTGTGATACCCAGTGCAAATCCCAATAGTAGACTAGTTTCGAGCTTTTGGCTCTCATCAGTACTATGCGGGAGACACGAAGATTTCTCTTCGCGCCAGGTAAGTATACAATATTGTTGATTCAACTCTATTGCATACTTTCCCCGGTACACTGGAAATCACATCGCTTGCAAAATAGCTTGGTCACAGAAAAAAATCTGTAAACTTGTAAACATGGCGTATGAAAAATCATAATCACCTCTGCGGACTAAAAAATTAGTCGATACACAGAAACTGTTTACAAGTGCATCCGATTACCTTTAGCATTTTTGACTTTCAAAGTAATGGTGTAAAATATTTTTGTCGGATGTCTCACTTGAATAAAATAAACAGTACAAGCTTTGTGATACCCAGTGCAAATCCCAATAGTAGACTAGTTTCGAGCTTTTGGCTCTCATCAGTACTATGCGGGAGACACGAAGATTTCTCTTCGCGCCAGGTAAGTATACAATATTGTTGATTCAACTCTATTGCATACTTTCCCCGGTACACTGGAAATCACATCGCTTGCAAAATAGCTTGGTCACAGAAAAAATCTGTAAACTTGTAAACATGGCGTATGAAAAATCATAATCACCTCTGCGGACTAAAAAATTAGTCGATACACAGAAACTGTTTACAAGTGCATCCGATTACCTTTAGCATTTTTGACTTTCAAAGTAATGGTGTAAAATATTTTTGTCGGATGTCTCACTTGAATAAAATAAACAGTACAAGCTTTGTGATACCCAGTGCAAATCCCAATAGTAGACTAGTTTCGAGCTTTTGGCTCTCATCAGTACTATGCGGGAGACACGAAGATTTCTCTTCGCGCCAGGTAAGTATACAATATTGTTGATTCAACTCTATTGCATACTTTCCCCGGTACACTGGAAATCACATCGCTTGCAAAATAGCTTGGTCACAGAAAAAATCTGTAAACTTGTAAACATGGCGTATGAAAAATCATAATCACCTCTGCGGACTAAAAAATTAGTCGATACACAGAAACTGTTTACAAGTGCATCCGATTACCTTTAGCATTTTTGACTTTCAAAGTAATGGTGTAAAATATTTTTGTCGGATGTCTCACTTGAATAAAATAAACAGTACAAGCTTTGTGATACCCAGTGCAAATCCCAATAGTAGACTAGTTTCGAGCTTTTGGCTCTCATCAGTACTATGCGGGAGACACGAAGATTTCTCTTCGCGCCAGGTAAGTATACAATATTGTTGATTCAACTCTATTGCATACTTTCCCCGGTACACTGGAAATCACATCGCTTGCAAAATAGCTTGGTCACAGAAAAAATCTGTAAACTTGTAAACATGGCGTATGAAAAATCATAATCACCTCTGCGGACTAAAAAATTAGTCGATACACAGAAACTGTTTACAAGTGCATCCGATTACCTTTAGCATTTTTGACTTTCAAAGTAATGGTGTAAAATATTTTTGTCGGATGTCTCACTTGAATAAAATAAACAGTACAAGCTTTGTGATACCCAGTGCAAATCCCAATAGTAGACTAGTTTCGAGCTTTTGGCTCTCATCAGTACTATGCGGGAGACACGAAGATTTCTCTTCGCGCCAGGTAAGTATACAATATTGTTGATTCAACTCTATTGCATACTTTCCCCGGTACACTGGAAATCACATCGCTTGCAAAATAGCTTGGTCACAGAAAAAATCTGTAAACTTGTAAACATGGCGTATGAAAAATCATAATCACCTCTGCGGACTAACTCATCAATAATAATAATAATAATAATAATAATAATAATAATAATAATAATAATAATAATAATAATAATAATAAATAGTTAAACATACATAGCAATGATTTAATTATAAGATAACGCCAATCAAACATTCTTTTCAAGATTAATTTCGACAGTTTTCCTGTCATCATTAGGTGGGATATAATAACTCATTAAATTTAGGATTTTAAACAAATTTAATAATTTAAAAAATTTTTTTTAATTATTTAATTTAACACAACAATCAATACATACAATACACAAAAGCTTATTTAAAAACACTCAACACACAAGTATTTACTTAATTCTGCACATTAATTTTCGGATTCAATGATTTTATCAACAACGCCTCACAAATCACACGTTCCCAATAATTATCGAAATTTTTTAATAAAATTTTAAAATCAGACATACCTATTTTAATCTTACAGCCCTTATTGTGCTCACCAATATGGGTCAAAGCCTTCGGTCTACAATGTTCTCGAGCTCGAATACAGAGATGACGGGAAGTCTCTCCAATGTATGTGGCATTACACCCATTACATGTAAACTGATAAACGAGATCGGAACACAATTCAACCGGAGTTTTTGACTTATTAATAAACATATTGCGTACTTTCCATGAAGTTGACATTATCCTATAGTTTAAATTCCCTAACTGCTTTCTTATCTTCACTTTAAAATCCTTAAAACCTTCCGAGTACGGCAATACTAACACAAATTTAGGCTCATCATCCTTGCTCACACTATTTAATTTATTTAACTCATCAGACTCACACACCTCAACAAGATCACACCCAGATTTTCTCAAACATGGATTCTTAGGATTTTTAATAAATTTATGTTAATTTGCGTTGTATTAACAGATCCAAGAAAGCAAGCGATGATTTTTTCTCCGTTTCACATGTGAATACAATGTTTTTATGTAGACTATTCATATAATGCAAAAACGGGTCAACATGCCTCTGATTTTCAAATATAAGAAAAATATCATCTACATACCGTTTATAAACAGTGGGTTTTATACCTTGGAAAGATGCAATTTTCTTTTCTAAGCTTGTTAAAAAATTGAAGCCATCGTTGGTGCTAAAGGAGAACCCATAGCAACTCCATCTATTTGTTGATACCATTCATTATTGAAAAGAAAATTGATTTTTGAAGTTGGAAATACAAGAAGTTCACGAAATGCTCTTCTATCCAAAATATGATGTTCAGAAATATTTTCATTCCATAACAAGCAACATAATTCAATTGTTTCAACCAATGGTACATTAGTAAACAGGCTACAAACATCAAACGAAACCATAATTTCATCCATACTTTGTCTATCATATTGTGCAATGCAGGAAACAAATTCAAAACTATCTTTACATTGTTCTGATCTCGTTTATCAGTTTACATGTAATGGGTGTAATGCCACATACATTGGAGAGACTTCCCGTCATCTCTGTATTCGAGCTCGAGAACATTGTAGACCGAAGGCTTTGACCCATATTGGTGAGCACAATAAGGGCTGTAAGATTAAAATAGGTATGTCTGATTTTAAAATTTTATTAAAAAATTTCGATAATTATTGGGAACGTGTGATTTGTGAGGCGTTGTTGATAAAATCATTGAATCCGAACATTAATGTGCAGAATGCAGTAAATACTTGTGTGTTGAGTGTTTTTAAATAAGCTTTTGTGTATTGTATGTATTGATTGTTGTGTTAAATTAAATAATAAAAAAAAATTTTTTTAAATATTAAATTAAATTTTAAATGTTAAAATTTTAAAAAAATAATATATTTTTTTATAAAATGAAAAAAAATTTTTATATATAATTAAATTTGTTTAAAATCCTAAATTTAATGAGTTATTATATCCCACCTGGTGATGACAGGAAAACTGTCGAAATTAATCGTGAAAAGAATGTTTGATTGGCGTTATCTTATAATAATAATAATAATAATAATAATAATAATAATAATAATAATAATAATAATAATAATAATAATAATAATAATAATAATAATAATAATAATAATAATAATATAAATAATAATAATAATAATAATAATAATAATAATAATAATAATATTAAAAATAATAATAATAATTATTATTATTATTATATATATATTTATAAAAAATGCAAATATCTCTGTGTTTGTATCCCAGATTATAATTATGATTATAATTATTACGTAATAATGTGGTATATTATTGTCCATTAATAAATATAGGCCTTGTATATATTAGTAATCACTATTATTTTTTTACAAAACTATAAATAAAATAAATTCCAAACCCCATCCTGGGTCACAGCATAAAAACCCAAAGAGAAACTTGTCAAAATCCCTCAGTTATTTCAAAAGGAAAATTTTGTAATTAATAGGAAAAATTTAGGAATAAATTAATTATTTAATAAATAAAAAAAATTAAAAATATTTTGATAATTAATTTCTATAGATGTAGTAATAATAAATACCGTTGAAAGCTTATTGAAATCACTTGATCTTACCTAATCGGATTTATGAACATTTAATCTATGCTAACCTATCAAGATGGTCACGTGCTAGGTCACTGAGTATATATAAGGTACATCTGATCATACATTTTAATATTTTACAATGAAATCATTGTTATACATATGGTTATTCATTCTTATTCCTATTTGCTTGGGTTCAGATAATGGGGTTGCGAGGACACCTCCGATGGGATGGATGACTTGGGAAAGGTTTCGATGCAACACGGATTGCGTCAAGTATCCAACAGAATGCATTAGTGAAGATCTAATAATAGCTCAGGCCTACATGTTGTCAAATAATGGTTTCCTGAGTGCAGGATATGAATACATAGTAATTGATGATTGCTGGCTGAACAAAACGCGTGCTCAAGACGGAAGTCTAATTCCAGATCCAATTAGATTTCCAAATGGAATGGTTTATCTCAGTAAAATGATTCACAGCTTGGGACTAAAGTTCGGAATTTATGAAGATTACGGAACAATGACCTGTGGAGGTTATCCTGGAAGTTTAAATTACATCGAAAAAGATATCAATACTTTTGTTCAATGGGATGTTGATTATATCAAACTCGATGGCTGTTACAGTGATACTGCAATACAGCCACAAGGATACGCTGATTACAGCCACTACCTCAACCTGACTAAACGACCGATTGTATTTTCGTGTAGCTGGCCAGCTTATTTTGATGTTCGCAACATTAATTCTACTCTAGCCTCACTTTTGCAGAACTCCTGTAACTTGTGGCGAATGTATGACGACATTGACGATTCCTGGGCCTCGGTTCTGGGGATAATAAACTATTATAAAATTAATTACAATAATTTTTCAACATGGGCTGCTCCTGGTCAGTGGAATGATCCGGATATGTTGATTATTGGGAATAGTGGACTAAATTATAACCAACAGAGGATTCAAATGGGAATGTGGGCAATATTTGCAGCACCATTGTTGATGTCAAATGATTTGCGAAACATTAACAAAGATTCAGTGAACCTGTTATTGAACAAAAATATCCTAGCAATTAACCAGGACCCTTTGGGTAAGCAAGGTAAGTTTTGGTTTGAGCAAAATTCAATTCAAGTATGGAGAAGGGATCTGTCACAATCAAGAACTGTGGTTGCCGTATTAAATACCGGGAATACCGATCAAATATTTTATTTATATTTAACGAATGTCGGATTCACCATTGACAAAGAATATAATGTTTCTGACGCCTTCACAATGTCAACTCAAACTTCAATCGGTTTGACAACGCCAATCGCGTTCCAGCTTCCGTCAACGTCAATTGACATGCTCTATGTCTATTAATTGGCAACATTTTTTAATTTTATACAATTATTATATATTGCATGTTTTTTATATGTAAACGATAATAAAAATAATAATAATAATAATAATAATAATAATAATAATAATAATAATAATAATAATAAAATAATAATAATAATAATAATAATAATAATAATAATAATAATAATAATAATAATAATAATAATAATAATAATAATAATAATAATAATAATAATAATAATAATAAAGTGATGATTACTTGGTAGCAGCACTAATTAAATGTTAAATGAAAAAATTTCAATTGTGAAAATAATCTTTTCAATTTCTCGGAATTTAGCCGTTTCCATTTTCAGCCTTGTCATTAGTTGAAATAGATAATATAAATTAAATATACTGTAAAACTGTAATTTCTTTAAAAAAAATTTTCAAAATTTTCAAATTTCATATTTCTATTAATTTAAAAAAATTCAAGAAATTTAACATATAAAATTATATTATAAAACGCCAATCAAACATTCGTTTCACAATATATTTCGACAGTTTTCCTGTCATCATCAGGTAGGATATAATAATAATATAAATTAAATTAAAAAATTTAATCAAATTTATTAATTGTATTAATTATATAAATTTTTTTAATTAAAACATTTCATTCTTTTAAAAATATATTATTTTTTAAATTTTAAAATATTAAAATTTAATTTAGTAATTTATTAATTATTTAATTTAGCAACAACAATCCAGACATACAATACACAAAAAATTATTTAAAAACATTTAAAACACAAGTATTCACTACATTCAACACATTAATTTTCGGATTCAATAACGCTTCACAAATTACACGTTCCCAATATTTATCGAAATTTTTTAATAAAATTTTAAAATCAGACATACCTATTTTACTATTACAGCTCTTATTGTGCTCACTAATATTGCTCATTGCCTTCGGTCTATAATGTCCTTGAGCTCAAATACAGAAATGACGGGAAGTCTCTCCTATGTATGTGACATTACATCCTACCTATTAATGACAGCAAAACTGCCGAAATAGATCTTGAAACGCTTGTTTTATTAGCGCTTTATTATAATTAAACTGTTGACATGAATGTTTAACTATTTATTCAAAAATTATATTAGGCAAAATTAAAAGTATATACTTTTTCATTTAGAATTTTTAGAGTTACATAACTTCGATGGCCAGTATGCAAAAATAACTATCGATGAAATTGCTGTATGCACGTTGTTATATTTAGTCGTGAATGTGAATATTATATTGAAAAAACTATATGTGGAATATTTGGTAAGTGCTGACGTGTTCCACATCTGAAGCGCGGTGCCCCATCTTTTAGACGTGATGCCACACCGTGTGAAACACTGATCTAAATCGTTCTTGTATATCCAGTAGAAATTTTCTGCATTTTCAAAAATTTTATTAGGTGGGTTAAATAGTTTAAAAATACGAAATTTTTGCTTCAAGTCTCTTTTTCAGTTCTTCACTAAGATTTAAAATTATAACATTTTATGTTTATGCTTGATAAAATTATTCAAAATAAAATCAAGTGCCCATTTTGATTGGAATCCTTAGGCAGTTAGCTAGATTTGCCTATTAGCAAAACGCCCAATTCGGTAACTGTTACATTAACTTTTTTGTGGTAATTTCTCATAATGAAAGAAATAATACAAATTAACAATGTTCTGTCAATATTAGGAACTATCATTGATTCATGAGTGGAATCAACCTTGACAAACACAACAATAACAAGAAAATGAAATTTCCTTTATTTTTATTTTTAATTTTAATTAATTTTTTTAAATTTTTAAAATTTTTTTTTAATTATTGAGTCCCTAAATTAAATATATTTTTAAGAATAAAATTAATAATTTCTACTATTTTGCAAAAACCAATTCGAGAAAACTTAACTGTAAATTTCTTTAAAAATAAAATTAATATTTTTAACTAGGCAGGTGGTATTAAATGACATTTTTAGGAAGTTTTATAAAAATATCATAAAAATATTTTAGTACTTTTTAATTTTAAATAAAATAGATTTAAAAAAAGCTTTTTATTCTCTAAATTCTTAATCTTCCTTGGATGAGGGAGTGGGCTCGACTTTATAGTAATATTAATGGAACACAAATGTTTATAATAATCAGTGCTTTTTTTTCTGACGGAACGCTCCGGAACGGTGTTCCGGCACCTTTTTTCGCTGAATGATTTTAAAAAAATGACATATGTTTTGGTTTTTTGTCATATTTCTATTTCTGACATTTTAAATAGTTTATTACAATCAAATTAAAAGTAGAAGTCGTACGCCAAAGCGAGTGAATCATAACTCCGTGCTTCCTATGTGTTATTAGTAATAACTTATTACTATTTATAACTGATTACTATTATATAAAACACGCTCACGGTAAATATACGCCATTAATATATAACGTCATTAAAATCGTTTTCTGTCGTCGGCGTTGTAAATTCACATTGTAAAATAATCAATTTCAGCGTCATTTTCTTTGCATATAAAGGATAGTACAGATACTTTCCGGCACCTTTTTTCCAGAGAAAAGCACTGATAATAATGACTATTTACTGTGAGAAATTATATTATATAATTATAAATATGAATTATTTTAAAATATATTCATTTGTTTAAATAATCGAATAAATTATGTAAACTTCAAATAATTAAATATAAAAAATTAATTTAAATGTTAATTAATTAATTAAGAAAATAATTCTCAAATTTTGACAGATAATAATCTTGTAATGAAAGTTTATTTTAGAATCCACCGTAGTAAATTTCGATTCAAGTTTTATAAGGGTCCAAAGAAAGGGTTGCGAAAATTGTGAGAATAAATTCATTAATTAAATTATTAACTAATTAATAAAAATTAATATAATTATTAACTATATTGAAAATGGTAGAATATTTTTGAATAAAAAATTATCAAATTTAAATCTTAATTATGGATGTCATGAATAAAAAATGCAATGCAACTAATATCGATCCCTAAATGTAGGATGCTCAAGGGTAAGCTCTCAGTGACCATAACATATTGCATGAAAAGCAAAACAATTTGAAACATATTTGAGCATAACACAACAAATATACATAAATAAAGACCGTTCGGATAAAAAGAATAATCTGAATCTTTTCAAACGTCTGATATCAATTCCGTGGCAGCCAACCCAAGGTCAAGATCCAAGGAATAATCATTGCTTGATTCTGACTCGTCATACATCAAAGAATTGCAAATCGTATTGTAATGATTCATACTCATGTTGATTCCTTGCTGTCCCGTGTCCAGCATTTTCATCATCATAGTTTCAAGATTCTCCAACACAATATCTTCACCCTGTTCATTTTCCAGTTCGCTGGCATCAGTTTCCTTTTTCGAATCATCGACATTTTTCCTCGAATTCGGAAATGGCCGAATCCTCAAAATATCACTCAGGTCCATTAACAGATCGAAAAACTCAAAAATTGTTATAAGGCTAGCCCCAACCCACAAGCCGACACAGCCTCCAATATCGCTAAGTAACCGGCTGATTGGATATTCTTCAGTCTCTTCAATGTGATCCATAAACAACGAAGACGGCACGAATCGGAGCTGCATGAAATTCTGATCTATAAACAATTCGTCAATCAAATCGTCTCGCATATCTCGAAAAACCGCTTGAATCGAATCGAATCTTTTCCCAACCGGGATTTGAGTTTCCATAAAATTTGGATTCCTCAACAGGGTGCTGTGGTTTCTTTTAATAGCTTTTTGAAACAGATTCGACATTCCATAATTTTCGATTTCTCGTTTTTCGATGACGATCAACTTCTTCAACCAAAGCGAATGGGTCTGTCGGTCTTGGATGGCTGGATATTTACTATGGGAAATGACGGTCGAATAGCTAGGATGGGAACAAAGGTCTTGGTAGCAAATCGAATGGATTGACTGTTTATCAACTCCAAGAATCGTTTGATTCAAGCATTTCCTGATCGAACTGACTTTGAGCGGATTCGACAGCATGAGGCTGTAACAGAATGGATAAAAGCGGTTTTTCATTAGCACTGGCATCGTGTGCATTTGACACTTGCAATTTTTGGCGATTTTGTTTTGGATTATTTCAAAAACACAATCGATATTTCTTCCTTGGAATGTCTGGCACCGTTTTGATCGATAATCACAATACGTATAATTCTGACGGTTCGGATTGCACTTCTTTAAACTTTCCAAATGAGACTTTGTCGTGATCTTTAAGTCTACCTGAGTATATGAGTCGACAATGAAACTGTCACTGACATGGGGGTAGGTGTCAATTTCATGAATCATAACCAGCACCCCACTCGGTTTGGTGATGTCATTGAACGGATCATGGACGACTGAACTCAACCGATTAATAGATTTGTAAATAATAATTCTAAAATCCGGTCTATATCCGTTGAGTTGCATATTCCTCTGAACGTCTCTCGTGA
The DNA here is from genome assembly GCA_959609185.1 of Schmidtea polychroa. Classification (NCBI taxonomy): domain Eukaryota; kingdom Metazoa; phylum Platyhelminthes; order Tricladida; family Dugesiidae; genus Schmidtea; species Schmidtea polychroa. The sequence goes on from CAUHTR010000196.1 coordinate 152,987, forward strand.
GGTTTTTCTGCATTTTTGTCGCATTGAACGTAAAACAATTCCCATATGGCCAAACAAAATGCACATCGAAATGTTCCCAATTGCAGGGATAATGAAGGTACTTACAATCAACAATTGCTGACCATGGCGAATGACTGTAGGAAATATTTTCCTTTATGAAAAGATAATCCATCAGCTCTAATTTCGGTAGGAAATCCTCGTTTTTCGACGTGTTAATATATTTGTGAAATACAGACTCCTCATTTCGAATATAGTTGTTTATGATGCCTAATAAGTATTTATATTGAGCGCTCGTTTTCGGGGGGAAATTTATGGGATTCACCAAACAGAACGTGATATCAGGATAGATGAAACTCGTGTAATCATGAAAGGTATTAGTTAAGATGGGAGTTTGGATGAATTTCTCCACCAGATAAAAGAGATTGACAAAAAATCCCACTGTTGCACAAGTTGAAATAAACAACCAAAACAGTCGCCGTTTGGCGCTTCGAGCTTGGGCCAAATGATTGAGGCCATGGATTGTGCTCCGTCTTGTGAAATGGAGGAAGATAGTTCCCAGTCTTTTAAAGATAATAATTGTCGGAGATTTCTGTTGGAAAAACTTCTTTTTCTTTATTCGTTTCGGTGGCCGAATTTTCACTTGATTTGAGATCATCTTTCTTTTTTCACCCAAGAATAAATTCATCCAATTTCCAATTGAGAACCAGCAGCAAATTTCCTTCAACAATTCCACAACATTCTGAGAGAAGTGGGATTGTAAAAGAAAAAAAAATTTTTTTTTGAAAAATAAAATATATATCTTAAACGATTTTGAAAAATGAGAACGAAAATAGAGAGAGTGAAAATGACGAGTTTTTTCCCATTTGAAATGGAATTCCACTCTGCGAGACACACAAACCGGCAAGAAAGGCCATTCTATAATTGTTGATGCACACACACATGCACGCACACGCACATATAGGCATGCATACATGCTTTCTGTCACAGAATGGCATGCTTGTTTTGTAGAATTTTTTTTAGAACTTTTGAGTTGAATCTATTATTTACACTTATATAGTATTGAATTTTAATATTTTTATTTTATTGATTTTTTAATAAAAATTAAATTTTCTTTTTCGCTAAATAATTGCGAAATATTTTTCATTTGTATTCATATTATATAGAGAGCAGCATAATTAATTTTTCTAAATTTTCTTAAAGGTTTACCTGCTGATTCCTTATCGTGTCCTCTCACGTGACCTAGAGGGGTTTTATTATGCTTGAAAGGGTAAGTTCTGTCGGTATTTGAGGTTATCCAAAAACGAAATATTTCGCAAAAGACAAATAAAGATATCCATGTGGCGAATATAGACGATGTCTATAACTTCTTCTTGAGTGACAGCAGTTTCCTCCGTTAAACAAATTCTTTCGGTAAATCTTTTCCAATCTTGATTGCGGGGAATGAAGGAGGGCAGCTGTTGGTGATATAAATGGTGAAATAAATTTTATTAAAAAAATCTGATTCCACTGCAATATTAAACCGATGCAATATTCATTGTGCAATATTTTGTGCTTATGGGCCCCTAATACCGATATTTTTATCGTTTATAATGAGTTATTTTAATTACCTCTTTTATTCTTATAAATTATTTTTATATATTTATTTGTTTTCGAATTGTGTACATCTCATTACATTGAGATATAGTCATAACAACTTTCTAATAATTAATTAATTAATTAATTAATTTGTGTTTTAAATTTCTATGGTACACCAGTTACGTACAAATTATTTCTCATTTACGTATTTATCAGCAGCTTTTTTTTGAATTTATTTATCATTCATATTTGTTTTAATTAAATAAATTTTTAATTAATTTTTGCGTAACCTTAACATGATTATCTTTTAAAAATATTCAATTTCATGTTAAATAAAAATTGTCATTCAATTTAAAAACCTTAGATTAGTATCCCTATTATTTATAAAAATAAATATCTTTGCGTATGTCACGTCATAACCGGGAACGGTTATTATTGAAAAGAAATTGCTGAAGAAAAACCAATAACAAAATTTCATGTTGATGAACTCGAATTAGTCCAAGGTACCAAAGTAAAATTATTGATTAATTTGATGAAGAAATATCAGACATACCTAATGCGGAGTCTAGAGAAGTTAATGGTGTCATATATATTGTGAACCAGTGGCGTAACTAGTGGACGCAGGACCCTGCGTTGCGGGGGCCCAAAATTATTTCTAAAAAAATATTTACAATCATTTTCTGAAACTTTTTTTCCCGCAGTTATATTTGCCTACAAACATAAAACTATCATTGAATAGCGGGTGCTGTGAATAACTATGTATTAAACTTTAACCGAAAAATTTAAGTGGAAATATTTTACATTGCGCCCAAATTTTGAAGTTCCGCCACTGCTGTGAACGCGTCAATAAGTAAGACTTATTATGGCTTATTAGATGGAGAGAATCTAAATAAAATAACACGTTTACCCAATGTTTTCGGTAAATAAAATCCTAGTAAACTTTAGACTCAAAATTATTCTAATCAACCATAAATAATATAGCTACTGATAGTTGACAGTATTTGATATCTGGATACTTTATATTCGTTTTTCTTTTTTTTTGGTTTGTTAAATATTTGTTTAAGATGGATATCACCAATACTCCTAAGATATAGTACTAGAAGGTTTGTGCAACTTTATTATTATTTTGAAATATTTTAAGTGTTTCAAAGACATTAGGTCACCTTTTGCATTTCCATGTTTTGTATATCAAGTTTATGAACTCAAAAAAACTTTTATTAAAACTGAAGTTTGAAAATTTTCAGAAATTCGTACTAAAATTATTTGTTATTCAATAGAGAAAAATCGATTTTCAGATAATATAAAAGTGAAAATGTCATGTTGTAGATTAAAATCAAAATTTATTATAAAATCTTAAATTTTCAAGCGGAATAATTACATAATAATTAGAGGTGATGCCTTTTTATGATTTTGATGAGCTCGAGCTTTCGAGCTTTTTCTATTCAAAACTCGAGCTACTCGACCCGAACGAGCTTTTTGAGACATCAATTAAAAAACCTCAACATACTTTTGAATTTTTTTATTTTATAAATACATGTTAAGTACGTACGTTCAAATATATGTATATAAATTTAAATACATTGGAATGGAAATTGGAAATTAATTAATTTTTAAGGAAATAACTCTTTTGAGAAAGCAGATTGCATCAATGCTGCGATCGCTTAAGCTTTGCCTTTTAACCGTTACAACATTTCCAGCCAAAGAAAATACTCGCTCACTTTCGGCTGATGTCGGTTGGATGCTTTATAACGATTCCAGCATTTTTTCCTAACTTGGATGAAATAATACCCGTTACCTCGTATATGTTCATTTCCTTCCCAATTGACTTGTTAACATTATCTTCATTTATTGGCATTGATTGAAGGCAGCTATTGATGTTATTTTGCAAAATATCCTTAAGATTACTTATTTCAGTTGCGTCGTTTTCAATTAACTCCAATGATGAATCCTCTTCGACGGTAGACTCAGTTGGTTTAGAATCGAGAATTTTTGCGGCATATTCTTTTTGTAGTTTTAATGATTTCGTTTTTAGGTGACATTTTAAAAAAATCATCTCTTGAATTTAAGCTTCCACCAGATTTTATAGTTTGTGGGTTTTGTAGAAATTTTATTACCGAAACTAGGTTATTGTTTCTGCGTCGATCTATGTGAATTTTAAGTGATGTGAGCATCTCTTTTGCAATTTCACTATCTTGAGTTTTAAGTGCATCAAACAAAAATTTTAAAATGCCCTCACTTGTAAGTAGGTTAACATCCCTTCGACTCAACGCCTCAACTGCTAATTTGATGGGTTGCATCGCATTTAAAATTTCTTTTGTCGTAGTGAGATCATCTGTATTTAATAAATGTCCCAAATTAAGATCATTCAGGGCTCTTTCAATGCTATGATGGGCTGTTATAAATCATTCAAGCATTGTACACAATGTGTTCCAACGTGTTTTACAATCGAGCTGTAAACTTAGTTCCTTGCCATGTTTTTCTTTTATATATGCTTGTAAAATGTTATTACGCACCAGTGATTTTCTAAATAAAACAACGATTTTTCTAATTCGTGTTAATATTGATTTGAAATCCAAACGAACTTCAAATTGCATATCTTGTTGTTGTATAGTTTGGCTTTCAACACCATCACTATCGTCACAATAACTGGTAATCTTGATCATTTACTTCATCCGAGTCTGAGCTTAAGGTATCACTATTTAACTGTTGAACAACATTTTTTCTATAAAGAATATCTAGCACTGCTAATTGTAAACCATGGTTATAGCAAAGCTGATGTAAAATAGGTATAATTTTACCAAAAGAAACCATAACAGAGGCACCATCTGTAGTCCACTCTATAATATCATTGAACGTTAATCCAAAATCTCGCAATTTGTTTTCTACTAATTGCACTGCTTTTGTTGCTGGGCAACTACCAAAAATTCTAACCAAACCTAAATTATGGCATTCTCCACCACACTCATGTAGATTTATGTTAAGGTACCGACGATTTTTTTGCTTGTCCACTCGTCCAAAGTCAAGCTAAATTTGTTGCCTTCTTTTAAGTGTAGCTTTACTGTTTCTTCAACAAATTTCTGCTTAATAATTTCACGGTGATCATGAACGAGTTTCATGACATCTGAATGATTTTTTGGAAGTTTATAACCACAAGCTCAAAAAGATTCCCCGATAAAGCTACTCTTGTATAAGCCATGCGCTGTAAAGCCATCTAATGTAATCACCCTTGCTACAAGACGTTTCTTCTTTCAAAAAATCTCGCAGGGACTTCTGTTGCACAACTATTTTTGGTTTTTTCGTGTCATCTACATCTTCGTTAGGTTCATTAGTTTCATGTATTTCTTTATCATTTTTCCGTTTTAAAACAATTTTATGGATATTTTCCAAGTAACGAATGAGCGATGTTATTGTAGATCCGTTGAACGCAAGCTGCTTTTCGTTCCTGTGCCAATTTTTTAAAATGCTTCCAAACTTCAGATTGCGGTTGTAAATCCATAACCCTTTGATTTCTAATAAGTTCGTATATAAAAGATACAAGATTAATAAATTACAGTTTAATAACAAAAAAATTTCAAACCTGTAACTGTAGAAATCTAAAATCAAAAATTAATTGAAATTCTTCTTCAAAAAATATTTCGATTTCTAATATAATTTCGTATAAAACAAACACACAATTAATAAATTACAAATTAATTATACCAACCAATTAATAACAATAAAATTTCAAACTGTAACTGTAAACTTAAAATTTAATCGAAATTATTCTTTTCTACATAAAATATTTGCACTGCACAAAAAAATAAGACGCGAATCATTTAAAAAACAAATTATAATGATTTATGAGTGTGATTTCTTTTGTTTTTTAATGTGAGAAAAATGTAAATAAAAAATCTTATTATAGTAGTCATAGAGCAATTTTTGTATTGTTTCCATAGGAACATATATACCTATGTTATTACATATAATTAAAATAATTTGTGTCTATAATAATTTATTTCTTGTTTTACTTTAATCTTTAAATGAAATTTTTGAACTTATTATGCTTGTTATGTCGTTATATATTTGTTACATTGTTACTATATTATTGTTATACATTTTTAATAAGCTCGAGCTTTTTACCCACAAAGCTCGAGCCGGGAGCTTTACAAATTAATGAAATAGTTTGAGCTTTATGACTCGAGCCAGCTGGAGTCAGCAGCTCTAATAATAATATATAAGAAAGCGCTACAGTGCCTCTGACTTCCACATTAATAAAAATATCAACTTAATAATTACACTTAAAATATGTTATTAAATTAAAATTAAATTAATTATAATTAAACTAAATTAAAATTATCGTTTCAATATTCTTTTCATTCAACAAAGGATATAAAACAATTCGGGCATCATTCGACATCTCAAACGTAAACTCTCGTCAAAATCAATAAAAAAATATGGCAAAAATTCGAGAAGCGAAAGCCTTTGTTTTCCTAGTTGTTATCTCTCTTTTGATGAGGTTGATCATCAGCACCTATTCAACCAAAGAAATTTTCTTTAGAATACTAATTCGCGATTCTGGTCATTCTAGTGATAAAGTTCGTTACTAGAGCCTGACTGAACCATCCGTCTTCAATAGCAAAAAGGAGTTAATGAACATCGTACGATACTGGGGTATACATGCCCAAACGCGAGCTCATCAACAATCTCAGTACAATCGCCATATCAAGTGCCCATGCTTATGTGGGAACATTGACTGTTGGAGCAAATATTTCTATGATCGCTTTCAATGTCGTTTTCAAAAAAACATTTTGCAAATTAGTTTCATGTCTCTACAAATGTCACTGCAACATTCATTGTATCAAATGTTTGACAGTTCTCCTTTTATCATGAGGTAGGATAAAAAAAACAATAGATATTATTAATTTTGTTAAAAACATTGACTATGAACCAAATTTACTTGAAAAAGGCAGTGCCGAAAATTCGTGAATAAAAAACATCGATATCTTTACTGATTCATAGTCATTTTTTTTAATAAATACAATGTCAATTGAAAAGAAATCAGAGTCGAAAATTGAAAAAAATGTTTTAATGTATTAATATTTTAAAATTTAATTTAACACTAGATTTACGGAACCCGTCAATTTGAGGGATTCAATTTTTAAAATTAAATATACAAAAGAAATATTATTTTTTCGAATTTTTTTTATGTTGATTATTAATGACACAATAATACGCGAATATATCACTATCCTTTTCTTTGTCGTCATTTTCGCTTAGGGGAAATGTGTTGTATATATCTATTTTTACGGACACCCGTCAAATTGTCTTCTAATGTCAGTAAATCTAGTGTTAAATAATTAATTATTAAAGATTTTAAAATATTTATTATTTATTTTAAAAGTTTCTAATTTAAATTTTATCAATATAGATGTAGGGTCATACAATTAATTTGAACAAAGAATTTATTGTAATTAACATTGTTGAAGATCTTGACCATCATCAGAGATATCATTGTTAATAAGACGAAGGTTTCTGTTTCCTGCATTTCTGGCATATTTGATCCATTGATTTTGACTTGATTTGGTGATTCTTCAACTTCTTCAGTAACTGCTTCAGTTTATTCGACTTCTGCAACTTCTTCAACTTCTTCAACTTCTTCAACTTGTTCGACTTCAGTGACAACTTCAGTGACTTCGTTAGACAAGTTTGAATCTGATGATGATTTTCGAAAAAAGTGAAAAGTAAAAGATTATTTAAATATTCGTTTTTAATTTTGAATTTTAATTTAATAATATATTTTTAGTTTAATTATTAAATTGATAAAAGTGCTAGTTAGAGGCACTACAATATATAAATAAATGTTCCTAATAATTATTGAAATATTTTAACAACATTTTAAAATCAGACATGCCTATTTCACTTATACAGCCCTTATTGAGCTTACTAATATTAGTCGATCTCTTCGGTTGACTTAAATTCACAAGAACGTTTAGAAGAAGTATAAAGACCAGTAACAGTTGGTTTTCTATAAATCTCGGTTTCATATAGTTTCTCTGTATTAACAAATCCAAGAAATTAAGTGATCATTTTCTTTCCGTTTCACGTGTGAATACAATGTTTTTATGTAAACTGTCACTGATTTCAATTATTTGAAATTTGATAAAAAAGTTCTTATTAATATTATAACTCTTTGCACACAGCAGTAAAAGAAATACATTTATTGTTTTAGTATATCAATGTAATCAAGAGTAAATAAATAATGAAGGAATAATGAAGTAAATATTGCCTCGGACCGAAGAGGCAAAAATGCCATCCTAAAGCCATATTTACAACTAACAGTTAAAATATAAAATTCCTAAATTGGCAATTACTTCGCTATAATAAATTTCTTTTTTGTTGACTTGCTGCTTCCGTCCCAAGGGCCCCATATTTTTATCTGATTATATCCAAGAAAAGTAATTACAACCTCAGTTATCATTTTCTAAAATCTTTTTTGAATAAAATAATTTAATTTAATTAAATCTGTTTTTATATGATAAGCGACCAATCAAAACGAGAGGAGGGTCATTGAGCCGCATTTTCCAAAACTGAATTTAAATATCGGATTAGATAAATCCTTCGAGACTTTATTAAAGTTTTTTCCGGACATTTACTTTAAGTGTTAAAAATAACATTTTATTTCGTCACAAGAAGATCCTTTGAAACCTTAACCCAGTTCCATCAATATTGAAAGACTTCCACAACAATTTTATGACATTTCCAAAATTCTTTTAAATCTATTCCAACAATTCTTCCTCATGAAAATTCCAGGTGATACCACTGAAGGTTCGACATTTTCAAGGTAAATGCTCCTAGATATTTGTTAAGAGCAATAAATCCAATTACATATTTAATTAATTTAATTAAATATATTAATTAAAATCGATGCCCATAATCAATTTAATTATTTTGCAGAAACTTCCAATGAATTTTTCGTTTGTTTTGAACATTTTGAGTGGACTGCTAATTTCAACAATATATTCAATCTATAAAGACCAACCTCCAGTAAGTCTGTGGAATAGTCTTCATAAATTTCCCTGAATATTTAGAGCCATTTCTTTATACCTCTTAATCGAAAACTACAAGCCAGCTCTAAGGTGACTCGATTTAGGGTCTATCCGGCTCCGACTCCGTGCTCGATCTGCACAACGAAAATCGAAATCAACTTTTGTTTCGTACAAATTGGCAAGTCTTGGTAAAATGAAAACCATTTAGTTCTTTGGTTTAAATCATAACTTTATTGTAGCGAAAATAGAGTTAACGAAGAAATTCAGAAAAATAATTACGAGAATAAGTAAGTCAGTTTGTCTTTACTCTCATATTTGATGGGAGATTAATCGTGCTATGAAAAGCAGAAGTATATGCTTGAATGTTCCTCACCACGTCCTTGCTCGATGTTCCTGACATAAAGAAAAATAAAGAATTTTAATAAAACCGATCACAGCTGCACATTAATTTCGGAAAACAATTAAGATGGCCCTTTTAAACATTAAAACGTTCTAAACCAGTATGGTAAATTACAAAATTCCAAATGTCACTTGAAAAAGGGCATAATTTTTTATCATTCAAATTTTATGGGAAATATTTTCAAATCCGTTTCACATAAACATCTCTCTATCTTTTGGTGCCCAGATAAACTATGGAACATGTTCAAAATGCTATATTCATTATTTTTTATCCATGATTTTGCGACAAACCTTTGAAAGTGTCGAATATAATTCTGCATCAGGATTTGGATGATAGAGTTTACCTGTGTTTGTATATACTGGGAGCTTTTCCTCGTTATGTTCATGAGGTATCGTATTGTTCCAATAAAATTCTACACAGAAACGGGTATCAAAGTATGGACATTGATCGACATACTCGACTTCAAGATCCTGAAAGAACTGAAAATCGCTGGCCTTTAGATTTTTATTGTACATCAATATTGGACATTGAAAAAAGCTCTGGCAAACAACACAAAAAAAGAAAACAATTGCACAATGGAAAACTGCCGGACACCGAAAGATATGTGCTTTCGAAAAAACATTGTCTATTGCATCACGTGCAATGTATGCAAAGAAATATACACTGGAAGTACGCTCAGGATCTTGCACGAAAGAGTTAAAGAACATCTTGATCCTGGTAGGAAATCCTCGGTATACAAACATCTCCAACAACGTCAACCAAGGAAGGAAAGAAAATCTTAGCCAATGGAAACATCCAAAAAAGCAATTCTCATCATAAACAGAAGGCCAACAATAACACTAAACAAGAGATCAGTGAAATCATCAGTTTGATTTGTTGTTATTGACCTTGAGAATAATGAAAATTAAAAAATAATAATTTAAAATAATATAGAAAGATCATTAGGAATAAAAATCAAAATATAAACATTTTTTAAAAATATTTAAATTGCGTATTTTTAATGGAAACTATACTTTTATAAATATTTCAATATATTATTTATTAAAATAGGTTTCTATGAGCTAATTATAGAAGCTTTAAAAACTTAAAAACTTTATTTAAGGGTTTTATTTTGAATTTTAGAGGATATTTAATAAAAGAAGAAAATAATAATAATTTTTAAATTCGTTTGAAGAAAGTTTATTATTATTTTTAACCAATGAGAAGTAAGAAAAAGGAAATAAAATAGAAAATCAAAAAGCATTTGAACAAACTAAATTCCAGGAAAGTGAAAAGGGTTATCTTATAGTTGAAAATCTTTTCATTTGTATTAAATATATTATTTGCATTAAAAGGCTTAAATTATCATTTAATTGCTTAAAATTAAATTAGTGCTGCTACCATATATATATATATATATTTCATATGAGCATTCTCGGGAAATTATTGTTATTTTTTGTTACAAAACTTAAATTTTTTTCATTTCCAAACTAAACAATATTTTCTGTAGAATCATCGATGATTATCAAAACGTTCAAAACAGTATAGAGAAAATGCAAGTGAAAATTTATATTTATTTTTATCAATTTATCAAATGAACTTCATTTTCATTTTAATGTTTGAACCATTTTTATTTCAGACCGTCTGTCATTTGTCGCGACCTATCTGAAACAATTGAAACGTCTTATCAAAAGGATTACACTGTTGCACATCCATTTTATAGACACACTTTTATTAATGGGAGCATTAAAGTAATTATTTGAAAATTATTTTTATTCTAATCCTTAGTCTTTGAAAAAGCTAAAAATTCTAATGAGTTTAAATCCTATAGCCTTGGTTCTCAAAGCGTGTTGCGCGAAAAAAATCAAATGTACAATTCAATTAGAAATGGTTTGAAAATAAAAATCAATTCAATGTAAAATTTACACGTACCATTCGGCTTTGTATGAATACAAATATCTTTCGGATTAAAATTAATTCATGGAAACAAAATATTATTGCAGCTATCAAAATTCTGCTTAAGCTGATTGTAGATTAATTGTAGATTCCACAAAGTTTGGCGTCATTACGTATGTCGGGCGCATGCGTGTTACTCTACTCTTTCGCTAGGGGAAATCCCCTGCGGTGAATTAGTAGAGAAACTCGCCCGACATCCGTAACTACACCTTATTGTAGAATAGGCTTTAGACAAAATTTTTCAACATATAATTTAAAAGCAGCGTCCATGATGGGATCAATCAAAGGATTTGTGGCTTTAGCTAAAACCATAAATTCAAATATAATATTTCATCATTTTTTCTTTTCGCTCCGAGAAGTACTTGTTATAAATACAATTCCCAAGAAATTAAACGAGTCAGGTGGTTGTGACGAGGAAAGGTTTTAAATCGTGTGTTGAAAATGAATTACTTGTTTTTTAATGAAACCAAAAATCAAAAACATTTTGTAAATTATCTTAAAAAATTTGGCGTATTTGTCTGATATTCTTGAATACTTAAATACTGTCAATAAAGTATGCAAGGGAAAGACGAAAACATTCTTACATCGACTGACAAATTATGTGCAATGAAAAGGAGTTTTCCTATGGAAAAGACAGGTAAGAGAGAGAGAAACACAGAAATGTTCCCTTCTGTGCAAAATACCATCGAGGCAACCGTTTTTTTAATAATGGAACAATAGAAGAAAAATTTGAAAGATATATTTTCCATTGTTAAACACAGAACAATATGATTGGATAAGAAACGCGTTTATTTCTTCCGAATTTTCTAGTTTTACTTTAAAAGAAGAAGAATTGACATCGCTTTCTTCAGATCGTGGATTAAAATTACAGTTGCATGAAAACACTTCTGAAAATCTTTGGATCTCTGTTAAAGATGAATACTCGAGTACAATGTTCCCTCTAAGCCATAAGCAGCAGTGCGCGCAAAGTCAGCGGCGCTGAGTAGCCTTTAATACAAATGAGCGTCAAAATGCTATAACGTGGTTGTAAGAGTTTTAAAACGACACTGTATTCTATAACTGTAGCGACTATGTTGAAAACTAAGTAGATAACCGGTCTTCGCTGCTGGTAGTCCATTTACATCGACAATTTCCGTGTGCTTTTTACTAGGAACAACTGCCATGAAACGGTTGAATTAAATATACTGCGCTGAAAATAATTTTGCTGCGCTGGGGAGTTGGAGGTGCTGCGCGCGCGCACGCGCGCAGCTTAGAGGGAACGTTGCTCGAGTATAAGCAAAAATCCCTGAACATATTATTGTTATTTTCCACATCATATCTTTGCAAAGCAGGATTTTCAATATAAAGACAAACAAACGCGAGAGGCTAGGGAATTTAGAAGAAGAAATGTGTGTGGCGTTATCATTTATTTGTCCCAATATGGCTGAGATCTGTAAAGATTTTCAAGCTCATGTATCACATTAAGTTTGAGATTTTTTTGAAAGTATTGTAGTTTTAATTGTGTTTTCAATAAATATATTTGTATCAATGAATATCGATACATATTTTATTTATATACATATTATTTTCTTAAAGTAGCATTTGGAAGCAGGAGTTTGCCAATCACACACTGCGACACGATTCCATTTCTTTTTTGCTCTATAATAATGATATGATTTTGAGAACATTATTCTTTTTTTATTGCTCTTTTGGTTTTAAAAAGGTTAGCAACCCGCGCCCCTGTTTTAAAGTTTATGTTGTATTGTAGATGTTCCGCCTAAAAATAAATCATAGTTCAGTGTTCTTCGACTTCAAAAGGTTTGAGAACCAAGGCCCTAGAGCACCTAGAGAACCGACGCCATATAAAAATTTGTTTGTTTGCTTAATCCATTTTCATTAATTTTGTTCATTTCTTTCAAATTAATGTGAATTTTAGGAAGAAGTAAAGGGATGGAGTATAAACCATGCCACATATCCCATATATACAGTATTACATAATATTCGTAGGGGTATCCATGAGCACACGGCATTACATAATTCTATAAAGATTCGTAATTTATATATGATGGCATAATAGTTGACTTTTGCTTCTGATATCATAATTCAACTTTGGCTGTCCGCTATCTAATTACTAATTAGTAACTTTTTACTACTAACCGCACATTAACACACACACACACACACATAATTATCATCCACACTTACGAATGACTAGCACATTGTAATACAGTCGTAAGGCACTATTACTATTTCTACTTTGTTAGTTTCTATGTATTATAATCACAAGCGTGTCTATAATCAACTATAATATGTGGGACTGACACGCCTACTGGAGTTGGGAAACTTCGCGCTCCTGCTTTAGGGTTACTATTTAAATATTATCATTATTTGTTCAAAAATAGAGCGCTCGTAGGCTAGAGACCGATAGTGCCATACGGCTGTTGAATGTTTGATTTTCATTAACGTTTTTGGCAAAATTACTTGTTGTAATTGGGTTTTTTAATTTAAAATTTAATACTTAGCACCTTCACAATAGAAATTAATCGTTAAAAATTATTGCTTACAGTCGGTAAACATTATTAACTCCTCGTGCCATTTATAGCAAAAAAAGATCCAACACAATAAGTTTTATTATGTAAATTGTATATAAATACGGCCGCCATAACCACAGAGCAAAATAGGCTATAGCTCCAGGGCGCAAGACTTGGGCGGGAATTTTTATTTGCGATGTATGTCTTTTTGTAATTACTAGTTATTTAGTTATTAGTTTTATAAAAATTCATTTTTCATATTATTAGTTTTCACGTATTTTTAAATTGAAACAATTTCTTAAAATATTTGAATGTTTTTTTCTATTCAAATTTGCTGAAATGACAAACGAATACAAGTTTAATTTATGATGCCATAAACTTCGATAGATAACTTAAATGTGACCTGACCACCTATGTATATTCGCATCTCGGGTGTATTTCTTTATCTAAATGTTCTTTATCTAATTTTCTTACGAAGAGGGGCGCATTATTTTTAGTAGCCCACACGCGCCGAATTTCTTAAGACGGCCCTGTATTTCTTAGATCTGCAATTTACATATTTAATAACGTAGGTAGCTAAATGGGTAACCACTTCTATAAATTTGTCTAGGGACTGTCTAGTGACCTCTTTTGATTTAAAATTATTATATTCGTATTTGTATCATTTAACAACTGCTAAAATTGGTTTTCTCCGAAAATATTAATTTTAAAATTTTTTTTGTATTTTAAGTTAAATTATTAGTTTTATTGTTTTGCCCACAGTTCTTTGTGAATTTGTTTACCTGAATATTTGCAACTCTAACAATATGTTACCCTGTTATATTTTAATTTATCTGACATGAACTTTCGACAGAGCACTCACCCCTAAACTTATTTGATGGAAAACTTGGTTGAAAGGCATTAAGAGATAAGTAAAATAACCTTTAATATTAGAACTTATTCTTTGTAATAGAAAAATATTGCTAATAAATATTAAATAATTGAAATTCTTGAATTTTAATATTAACTCTTTAATTTATGATTATGATTAATAGACTAGTTTTGATCTCATTTGATCTCATTGGCTATAATTATAAATTAACACAACCAACCATAATCAATATTACACCAAAATCGATCAATTCAGTTAATTAATTATGTTGAGGTCTCGATATTTGAAACACTCAACTTGTCTGGTTCTTATATAAATGCAAAATATAAAAACAAGTCTTGATTATACTTATTATACTCTTGCTATCAAATAAAATTCGTATTATCAATCAAATCCTTTCGAACTATTACAAAATGCTTGTAGATATATGTTTTGTTATATGTTATGTGGTGCGTGCTATTTATAAATTACTGCGTTATTAAATAAATTTGTGAGACTTCTTTTTGTGCTGTCTCTGGTTTTAATTATTCTTCAGGATTACCCTTTAGAATTACTAGACGCTAATTTTTGGCAAATTTACTAAATTTTTTTGGGGTATTTATACCACTCCAAATATTAATAAAATAAAATATTATAATTTCCGGCCTATACGCACGGACTATTATTATATAATTTTACAAATGTTTTTTTTTATTTATTCATATGTCAATAATATTATATAATTTTTATATTAATTTTTTTCTAAGCTATTAAGACAGATGTTTTTATAAAATATATTCCATATGACGTTTTGTTAATGATTTTAATTATAATAATATTAGTATTTATTCGATAATGTTATTTATTTCTATTTAATTATTTTTCTGTAATTATAATTAATGATTTAATCTGCCCTTTTGTAGAATATTAAATATGTTGCATAAACTCACACAAAAAGATATACAAACCGTATATTCAGATTACCCAATAAAATATACAAGATTCTACATAATATAAAATAATTAAAACGTGCACCGATAATCAAAAATATAAATAGTTAATTGTAAATAAAATAACACACAAGGGATAATCACAAATGATTGTTAGTTAGATTCACAGATGATTGTCAGTTCGATATATACATTTGATTGCTTCTGCATTGTATTGAATTGGACTGATATTGTTGGCCTTTCATGCTGATCTATTATCTTTCTTCGACACATACGTTAATTCTGTAATACTTATTTAATATGAGTGTGGTGATAGGCCTACCCTCATCATCCAACAATTAAATTTCTTTTTAACTTTATTATTGTAAATATATAAATATATAAAAATTCTCCGAAAAATTAATTATATATTAATTAATAAAAAATGAAAAAAACTAATTAATGAAATTCTCAGATTGAGATCACTATGAAAAATTACTTCATGGATCGTGATTAACGATTTCTCTATTTTACTTTACACTTGATTGCGTACTCCATCAAATTTATCGATTTGTTTTTTATAAATATAAGTAAAAATTCTTGAAATTATATCCAGATTTTAAATGTTTTTTTATACGTTATATAATAATGAATAAAAATGCTAAACAAGTTGGAAATTAGAAATTTCATCTTTTTATTATTATCAATTTTATTAATTTTTGTATTAATTATGAAATTGAAAGTTTAAACAAACAAATTTCCGGAGTTTTATTTTTGCTGGTAAATCGAGATATTATTTGACTAAATTTAAATAGAAATAAAAAGATTTTTTGGTAATATTTTGTTTAAAACGAATAGAACAGTTGCTGTGCATAAACAGGGGTGAGCAACCCGTTTTTGGCTGAAGGGCCAGAATATATAAATATTTAAATTTAGAGGACGAATAGTTCTTCATGGGAAAAACATCAAATTATAGAACGAGGAATTAATTAAAAAAATATAGTATTTCATTAATTTTCATTTCGGCAAAAGATTAAAAAATTTAAAAAGAAGTTGAAAATTTATATTTCATAGATTTATTGTTTCAATTTTTTGTTAGAATGAAATTTCATCAAAAACGAAAACAGATCAAAAGTGATAAATATATTCTTTTTGTGATTATATATCTATTGTAAATATCAAAAAATTAAATGTGAACATTTATTAGTGAAATAATAAATAAATTTTTAGGAAATTACCAAAAGTCACAAATATAAATAATTTTGAAAAATAAATATTTATTATTTAATTTGTTGTATTTTATTAATAAATAACTATTTTTTAATAATAATAATAATGATTATAATAATAATAACAATAATAATAATAATAAAAATAAAACAACGCCATTTATAACATATATTGGTGGCAATGCATTTCGACAGAATATCTGTCATCGTCAGGCCAATGACTTTAACAATAAAATTAAATCATTTATACTTAAACTATGATTATGTAATCACACGTGCTTCAAAATTAATCAATTAAAAACTCTCAACATGCACGTTAACACTGCATTTTGTGAATTAATTTTAGGTTTAAAATATCTAATCATAAGCCTCAGTTGTGACTCTCTCCCAATAATTTTTAAAAAATTTTGATATGATTTTAAAGTTTGAAATATCTATTTTAGTTTTACATATTTTAGTATGCTCTAAAATATTACTTATGCCACTTAATCGAGAGTGTTCTTGAACTCGAGTACAGAGATGACGGGCAGTCTCTCCAATGTATGTGGCATTACACCCATTACATGTAAAACGATAAACAAGATCCGAACACAATCCAATAGGTGTCACAGATTTATTTTGAAAAACTTCTTTCACCTTAAAAGAATTTGAAATTATTTTAACCTTCACATCCCCAATATTCCTTCATAATAGATTTTTAAAAAGTTTTGAAACCCTCCGAATACGGCAAATTCATATGAACATTGATTCAGGACATTGAATCAATCTTAGGAACTTCAGTCGACAGAGCACTATGATTATAAGAATCATCAACATCATTTACGGCCGGAAAATCTTTAGAACTGTCTTTTATTTGCGATTTTTTAATACAATTATCCAACGTTTCACGTATTAATCCTTCCAACAAAGACTTTGAATAACCATTCTTTGTAACAATTCAACCAATGTATTAATACTCTTGGCAGAATTATGAAAGTGGAAGACAAAGACCAAGAACGATAAATTAAACCTTTTATCATGTTTCTTTTATACTTAAAGTCAGAAAAACTATCAGGAGATGTATAAAGACCAGTGTCAGTTGTTTCCTGTATATTTCTGTCTCGAAAACCTTATCCTTTCTTTTTATCAGCAATCCAAAAACGCAATTGACGACGCTTTTTCTTCTTCAAAAGTAAATTTGATATTTTTATGAAGATTATTCATATAATTAGAAAAGGTATTATATGCTCACGATGTTTAAAGACCAGAAAAATATCATCAACATAACGTTTATATACTAGTGGTTTTTCCAACGTGTATTCAGCAATTTTCTTTTCCAAATTGGATAAGAATATCGAGGCTAGAGTGGAGCTAAAGGAGAACCCATTGCTACACCGTCAATTTGTTTATACCAATTATTGTTGAATAAAAAATGGAACATTTGAAGTCGCAAACCGTCAACAGCTTTCGAAAGCCTATAACATCTAACTGATTTATGTTCTTCTGAATTGTTAGTCCACCAGTGCACAGCATAGATCAATAGTTTCCACTAAAGGTACATTTGTAAAGAGACTTGTAACATCAAAAGAAACCATAAATCATCGTTACTGTTTGGATTCAGTTGCGATATGAAAGAAGAAAATTCAAAACTGTCTTTACATTCATACTCAGACTTAATCAAAGGTTCAATTAACGTCCCAAAAATTTTGCAATATTATATTGCGCTGTTTGTACCATTGAAAGCACTGGCCTCATCGGTAAACCATCTTTATGTACTTTAGGAATGCATTGCCACCAATATATGTTATAAATGGCGTTGTTTTATTTTTATTAATAATATGTCATTGTTTTTTAAGTATTTGTTTAATAATAATAATAATAATAATAATAATAATAATAATAATATAATAATAATAATAATAATTAATAATAATAATAATAATAATAATAATAATAATAATAATAATAATAATAATAATAATAATAATAATAAACAATAATCTAAATACATAATTATCTATATATGCAACGTGAATGAGTGATTATGGGATAACGCTTAATTAAAATAACCAAATGGCAAATTTTCTTATAACTTTTAATTTGGTCGAAAACATGGCATTTTTATTTTAATGTTATCTGAAAATCGACTTTCCTTTAATAAGTGATGCATAATCTGTCCAATTTGGACCATTAATTCTTTTCTAACTGTTATATTATATTAAAATTGTTTTAATTATAGTTTGAACATACAAATCTATGGAGAATTTTTTATTTGAATTGATAACATAATT